>CM069903.1:72869442-72994066 GCA_036172215.1 Camellia granthamiana | reverse complement strand
ACTTTAGCCTCAAAAACTTAGTCATGCAACCCCAGAAGCATTTTAAAGCAGAAATAATGAATTATTATTTTAGGAAAATTATTTTTTATTTTCATAAAATTTTAAAAATTTTACAGTAAATAAAAAATTTAATTCTGAGTCTAATCGTACCAACCACGCTTAAAACAAAGTTATAACGAATTACTTATAACCATTTAAAGCAATTCTAAATTTTTTAAAACAAACAAACAAAGCCTTAAAAACCAACAGCCAAGCTGGTGCGAAAAACAGTGCAGTTCAGCTCGGCTCGGCACGCGGAGCAAAGCATGGCGTGCGTGTGACAGCACGGACGGCGCAAGACGCACGCGTGGACGACGTGGACAACGCGTACGACACATGCGCACTGGTGGGACACGTGGCAGGCACGTGGCAAGCGCTGGCGATGTTAGCTGGCGCGTGAGGCACATACGCTACCTTCCGGGGTGATTTTTGGTCCAATTTTGATATTGCCGAACTCCATTTTCCAAAATAAAAATATTTGTGGATTCAAAAATGGCATTTAACAAACACAAATAATGGAGTGTAGCACACTCTCTCTCTAATGAGAGTAGAAGTGCAGAAACTCTGCACTTCATCTTTTTCCTTAAGCCGCGAAAAGCACAAAACGAACCTAAATTAGGGTTTGTTTTTTTTCATCAACCGTAAGTTGGAATCAAGTCCATAATATACCATTTCAAAGGTATCAAAACAAGGATTCCAAATATATCATTTTCATAATATAAAAACCAAGCATGTAAAAGCAGTATGCAGTCAAAGTTACACAAAATTAAATATGAATATTCATTTTTCTCAAAATCCGACCGTTAGATTTTCATGAAACTTTGCAGATATATTCTACATGAAATATACTACATATGTAAATTTTAGGTTGATCGGAGAAAGTTCGGAAAAATATTAATTTTTCATGTATATATCATTTGTATATATATAATTATATACATAATTTTAATGCACAAAAAATAAGTACGAAAATACCCATTTATGGCTCTGATACAAATGTAGGATTTAGATAACGCAGCGGGTAAAAAGATTCAAACGATACCTTGTGGGTAAATCACGTGCTTGACAACCACGAATTATGAACTCCCAGCAATGGAGTGATACCACAGTATGAATATCACCCACTCTATTCACAGTGCAAAGGCTTGATTGATTTTCATATAGGAGAGAGTTAGAGAGAGAGTATGTAAAAAATGTTATGGGTAAAATAAATATAATGTATATGATATTTATTAAATAGATCAGATATATAATCTCACATCCCTATCTCTTAATAGGATAAGATAAATTGGATGGAGATAGTCAGTTATCCTAACAGGATAAATAGAAATTCAAATTACAGGAGTAATGTGAATTGGGCCATGGGTCATGCCACATGGGCGGCCAAATCTGGGTCCAATACCCGGCCCAATTTCCAACATAAGCAAACATAGTTTTTCATACCAATTATGAACTTATCTGATGTTCAAATTATAAGCATGATCCTCAAATAAAAATCACAAGCAAAGAATTACGACATATCTTTGCCAATAATAAATTGAAGTAAACTATTTTATCACTTTGATTGTAATTTGGCGGTCAAATACCAAATTGGAATCAAAAGTCAATCTTATAATTGTTTCTCATATTTTCAAATAAATATTAATCCTATCCATCTATTTGGAATATCATTTTAAGATTGTCGGTGCAAATTTGGTAAATGTGATGGAAGGAGATAAAACAGAAAATAATTAGTATTGCTTCAAGGCGTGTTACAACGTCGTTTTCCTTAAGACGATATTTGCCCTCACCAATTCTGTCGAATATGGTGTGCACCGAGTTACCAGCCAATCCGCTCCAGGATATAATGAAACTCAATTTAAAGATTGATGTTTGACTGCGTTATGCACGAATGGAATTAGATCCCAAATATTTTTTAGATTTTTCTAATTCACCAAGTATAGAGGAAAATAATAATATGAATGTTAGAGAGCAATTCTATGTATTTCATATGGATGATTTCTATACAATTTCCAACCTATTCTACCTTTATATAGGCATGAGTTTGTGTCTCTTTGATCAAACGTCGCGTCCTTTAAATTCAAAAGTGACATCCTTTAAATCCAAGAATCATGTTCTTTGGTTTAAATCCAATAGTAACACCCATGGTTTAAATCTAAAAGACATACTTTTTTTGTTTAAACTCAATGGTAACCCTTTTGGTTTAAACTCAAAAGGCACATCTCTTTAATCATTCATATAATTATATTATATATTTAAATATATTATGAAAATGTTCCAACAAATATCACATCCAAATAATAATCATTTTATTTTTTTCTTCACAAAAATTAAAAAAGTCAAAAAATTCATCTTAAATGAGACTTTTTAACTCTAAACTAAAATAGTCAAAAAAATTAAAAAAACTAAAAACGTAAAATGTCAATTCACATCCCAGACTAACGCTAATACTCAACCTATATAGCACGTTACAGGAAAAATAGTTATCCAGCCATTTATGAACTACTTTTTATCTGCTTTCTTTTTTTCTCTTCTTTTTTTTTTCCCTCTAGTTCAAGGTGTGTATGATAGCATTTCTTACTACTTTAATACAGGCATATTGTTTTTGAAATAAAAATCAAATAATTATATATATATATATATATTTTGAAAAGAGATAATTTAAATTGAGTAACTTTTACAGTTTTAATATAATTACACCAAATTTTCTTCTATTACAATTAAAGGGATTGAAAATTAATGTAAATGTTGTGAAATTTAAAAATAAATAAGAAAAAAATATACATTTAAATGTAAAAAAATACAAACATTATTTTTTTTATATAATTAATAAAATATAATTAAATATTACATGAATTATGACCAAATTATAGAGTTTATTGGTTTTTTTTTTCCCTAAACTTATGGAAAGAAAAAAAATTCAATTTAATTTATTAATTTTAAAATGAACATAAGTAACAGATATGAGATGGTTGTTGTGATAGCAGCCGCGATATCACACTGTGGCCATGATCAAGCCAAATAATGACTTAAAAAATTTATTAAAATCATCTTTATCGTTTATTTTTTCTCAACTTAAATGCGATCTTGTTGAAAGTTATTGATGTTTAATTAATTTAAATTTTTTCTTAAATAATCTACTCAACAAAACTTATACTATAAATAGTTTGAATTGTTAACATAAATTTAGGACACGTTTCACCGTTCACAACACCAACTATGACTTTCTTTGGCAAGTTAGCAAAAAACTAACTTTTAACTTTTTTAGTCAAAGAAACTAGTTTTTTTACCCAAGTCACTACACAAAAAGTTAATTTTTTTGGCTAAAAAAGTCAAAAGTCAAAAGTTAACTTTTTACCAACTTCCCAAAACACTCCATAGTATTGATAAGCAACATGAATATAGAAATTAAAAGGATTGTTTGGGAAGACCTATCGTAGCATATTTTTTTATCTTTTTATTTTTTAAATTTTATTATTTTTCTATTTTTTTATATATATTTTTATAAAATATTAAAAAAATATAATTATTAAACCCTGCCAAAACAATCTCAAAATGTGAATTTAAAATGTCACGCATGTTGCCAAAAATTCTATCAATTTTCCGTTGAATAATAACCATCCCAATATTGAGGAGGAGAGAGAGAGAGAGTCCACACCAATACTGAGGAGAGCCACTGAGGCACGTGTTCCATACGGTCAATTTCACTCTCAATTAATATTCACATACAGGAAACCCCCTAAAAAAGTCCCAAACAGTAGTAGTAGTAGTACAAAAAGCCTGACAAATGGAGACTGAGATTGATCAAACCCAGATGAAAAACAACAACAACAATAATAATAAGAAGAAGAAACCCAGAATTCTGTGCCTCCATGGATTCAGGACAAGCGGTGAAATCCTGAAGAAACAGATGGGGCGGTGGCCGGAGATGGTTCTGGGAAGGCTGGACCTGGTCTTCCTCGACGGCCCTTGTCCAGCAGCAGGCCCATCTGATGTTGAAGGCTTCTTCGATCCTCCTTACTACGAATGGTTCCAGTTCCGCCAGGTCTTCTCTTCCTCCTTTCTCTACCAATTCTGTTTTCTTCTGTTTTTTTTTCTCTTTTATTTTTTTTATATTCTTTTTGAGAAAATAAAATATAAAAAAAAAAACCCAACAATTTGATAACATTCACCATTTTCATTTTGTGCGAAAAAATAATTTTACAAAAATTTAGAACAATTTTTTGCTATTTACAGCAATAGAAGATTTGAAAAATGTGATTTTGTTAACTCTATTTTGTCTTGTAGGATTTTCAAGAGTACTATAATTTTGAAGAATGTCTTGCTTTCATCGAAGATTATATGATAAAACACGGACCTTTTGATGGTTTACTGGGTTTTTCACAGGTGCGTAGTTTGATTTTAGGGTAAACTAAAATAAACCCCTTAGGTAGTGTCATATGCTTTACGTAAGATCTAATTTTGTTTAAATGCCTAACAAAATTGTAATAGAAGGGGTTAAATGTAATAAGATAATACTTTGAGACAGTTAAGGGTGCCTCTATTTACACACCATTTTTCATCTTAAGGTACACCACTACTCAATGCACACCTTTAGTAATTTGATAAATAAGAAATTTGCTCAATACACACCACAATCTTCCATCTTTATCTTTATTCACACACCTCATCCACAATCTTCCATCTTTTACCATTACTTACTCACACACCCCATCCATAATCTTTAATCTTCTATATTCTACACCTCCACTTCAAAAACACACACAATGTCCCCCGCTATTCTCTGTTTCATTATCATCTCGGAGATTTAGGAACTAGTCTAAACCGATCTCCATTCGTGTTAAAGACGACTTCACTCCATTCTCCTCTGGTTCACGACCCCTTCCATGGATGCACAGTTTTGGAAAAACCAAAAAAAAAAAATTTATTATAAGCGTTCGGAAATGCAGAGTCGAACTAAGTTCAAAAGTTCGATTGTTGAAAACCGAACAAATGCTATAAGTTCGGAACTTATTAACCGAACATGTGGACTATGTTCGACACTAAAAAATCGAACAATTAGAACTTGTTCGGTTGTAGATAGCCGAAGATGAGTACATTGTTCAAATCTAGGTATCCGAACGAACACAAACGGTTTACCACTTAGCAAGTACATGAAAACGAAAAAAAAAAAAATGAAAAGCTAACATTTTCCTTGCTCCATTATTCCAAATCAATATTGTCAGATGCATCCATCATTCAGTCCAATTAAAATCTTCAATAATACGTATATTTTTTTATTGTTTCTTTAAGGGTTTTTGGTTTTTGTTTTTGGGTTTTTGGGTTCTTGAGAGAGAAGATACGTAAGTAACGTTTTAGAAGAGAGGTGTGTGTTGTATTTATTATTATCCTTTATGGTAATTTTACATGAGGTGTATATCATAGCCCTTTGTCCTTTGTGGTCATTTTACATTAGGTTAATATTGGAATAAAAAATAAACTAATTAATGGTGTGTCTTGATATAAAAGGTGGTGTGTAAATAAAGGCACCCGACAGTTAATTGTTGTGTTTTAAAGTTTAGGAGGCAAAATGAAAATAGGTCATAGTTAAAGGGTGTTTATGGTAATTTACCCTTGACTTTATGTAATTTGTGTTGGTTCTTGGAAATAATAATATAGTTTTATGGTAAATTATACTAATCTCTCCTAAGGTTTGATGAAATTATATCATGTCCCACATTTTTAACATAATTACAATAAAATCCCCCAATAATGGCTTTGTTATCCCATTTTTTTTCATTAGGCGCCCCATTTCTTAGGGCACTCCTAATAATCCCAATCCTACCCTCACCTAATCCAGTCACCTTTTCATCGCGGATGCCACCTCTGCCACTATTGGCACGACACATCCATCTATGTTTGTACCCCCTTACCACCAATACCCAGCCCTCTCCCACCGCATGTCTCGTTCCCCATTTGCGTTCTCTTGCCCCACCAACGACCGCCGTCTGCCGTCACTCCCTCTTCTTCTTAAGGAGATGAGGAAGAAGAAGATGAAGGAGATTCACGACAGGGGAAAGGGCAAAGAAGAAAAATGGAGAAACTCACGTTGGTTGGAAGGAAGGGGATGGATGGAAAATTTGGGGGAAGGGTGGCTGTCAAGGGGTAGGGGGCTTGCAAATGGGTAGTGGAGGTTGGGTAAGGGCCATGGTTCTAAATCGCGGTATCGGGTAGTGTAACGGTATCGATCGCGGAGTATCGGTATCGGTAGTATCGGCCGGTACGTATCGGGAATCGGGTGTCGCGACTGTGAAATTTTAAAAATCATTAGCAATCCCTCTGAAACTTAATTTTATATATTTTTTGACTCTTTTAATCTTAATTTGTCACATTTTAATCAAAATTTTGATATATAAGAGCACTTTTAATCCATTTTTTCAACTAAATGACATATATTTATTTTAATCTTGAGTTTTTTTTTTTTGACATATATTAAACTTTTAATAAAAAAATTAATGTGAACAAATAAATAGAAAAAATAAAAACGTGAACATTGTATGGTGCACAAAACATGAGTTCAAAAAACAGAAAAAAAAATTAAGGGCTAGTTTGGCATGTACTAAATAAGCCAAAAAGTCAAAAAGTCACTATCTTATTTAAGTCACATCATCTTATTTAAATCACATCACCTCTCTAACACATCACATCAAACCCAACCCAAGCCCAACCCAAACCCACCAATAAGTCAAAAAGTGCACTTTTTTAGGACATCCCAAACCAACCCTAAGCAACAGTTGTAACCAATTTAGAATTAACTCTAATTTAAAATTAATTCTAGTTAGATTCATCAATATAATAAAACAACTAGTCTCTATTGATTAAAACAACTGGTCTATATTGACTAGACCAAAATGTCAGGAGGCCACTGACCTCTTCCCCTCACCTCTCTTTTTCCTCAGACTTCATACCTTTCACTCACGCTCACCTCTCACCTCTTTATAGCCCAGGTCTCTCTCTCTCTCTCTCTATATATATATATATATATAAACTACGTATGTATATATTGATTTGAATTTCTATCTTCGATTTTGTGAGGAAATGAAAGCAAGGTGAGAATTTGTGCAAAAAATTGTATTTTTAGTTTATTGAAATTGTGTTTTTAGTAATTAATTTGTGAAATTCGAGATTAGAACTTCAGAGTCGTATCAGAGCTTCAAAGAACTCCAACAAGCTTGAAGATCCTTCAATGGCAGAAATGGTTCTGTCTTCGTCTTAATCTTCCTCTTTTCATTACCTTCAAATCTCACCTTCTTTATCTCGAATCTAAGTTCTTTTGCTTTTCTTTCTTCGTCTTCATCTGGTTCTCTGCTTCAATCTTCTTCATCTGATTCTCTACTTCAATCTTCACTGTACCAGCATGTATCGGCATGTATCGCTTCGTGTATCGGATTCAGGCCGATACGAACCGCGAATCGGACGCTATACGGACGTGAATTTCAGTCTCACCGATATACCGGCCCATATCCGACTCGGTCCTCTGATTTTCCGGTACGAATCGGCCGGTACGTACCGTACCGGCCGATATTTAGAACTATGGTAGGGGCTGAGAGGTGGTGAAGAAGGTAGGAAAGGTCTGGTGGGTGGCATCAGAGAGTAACCAAAACAAGGAGGGGCTAGTTGGAGCTGGGGAGTTTACTGGAGTTAGGGTTTTGACTAATTAGTAACTGAATGAGGAGGTAAAGCGGTATTAAAAAGAATTTGAAACTTGGAATGTCCAATCAAAAAAATTTGGTGCATTTAGAGCCATTCCGTTAACTAAACTAATGGATAATATGAAAACAAGTTTCTACCCTTCTTTAACCTAGTAAAATTACCTTATATCATATTCCACTGAATTATATGTATTTATGCCCCTTTTAACATCACATGGTACCACCACTTCACTACCGTGGAGCCTTCACCACACAACACACAGCACCTCCACTACATTCTTCTCCCTCTCTCCACCACCGCAACCAATCACACATTCATACCCTCTTCCCCTCCTCTCCTCCCTTCCAACAGTGCACACAACCACCTCTCATCTCCCTCCACCACAACAAAATCAAACCAAAGCTAAATAAAACCTACACAAATTAGCACACATCAAAATCAAAACCCACATAGATCACGAAAACCCCAAAAAGAAAAACTAGAGCAAATCAAAGCCCACACTGGTCAACAAAGATATCAGCAAAAATAGTGACTTCATTAATGGATATTTAATGGCATGGGTCAAATTGTTATGCAAATATAAAATTTAAGAGAGGTTGTAAATATGTCAAAATTATGGGGCTAGATGTAATTTCACCAAACCTCTAGGAGGTGAGTGTAATTTATCCCTATTTTTTATTACTAAACTGAATTTTGTTGCTTATTGTTGCTCATAATGAATTATAGGGGGCGATTATATCTGCAGCGTTGCCCGGAATGCAATTGGATGGGGTGGCACTTACTAAGGTTCCAAAGATAAAGTTTCTGATAATAATGTCAGGGGCTAAGCTGGGAGGATCTAAGTTAATATCAGGGGGCAGGTTTGAAGGTTCGAAGTTTGGGTTGCCCAAAATTGCTGCTAATGCATTTTCATCAACAGTCAAGTGCCCTTCCCTCCACATTATAGGTAAATCCATCTTTTAATGGTGATTTTGGAATTGAAAAAAGAAAAAAAAAAAAAAAAAAAAAAAAACCAAAACCAAAACCAAAACAAGCCTTAAGTCCCATCAAATGGGGCTAGTTGCATGAATCCTTCTTCTCCACTCGACTTTATCCAAGGCCATTTCGTTAGTCAAATTAAGGAGATTCATATATCTATTTACTACACAAGTCCACATCAATTTAGGCCTACTCCTTTCCTTAACACTACCATCTACTGTCACTATATCTCATCTCTTCAGTACTGCCTTTGTTGGTCTCTGTTGTATATGACCAAACCATTTCAATCTATTCTCTCTCAACTTATCTTCTATTGGTACTACTCTTACCCATTCTCGAATAAACTCATTCATAACTCTGTCTTTTCTAGTCTTGCCACACGTCCATCTCAGCATCCTCATCTCAGCAATACTTATCTTCTCTACATGTTGTTTCTTAGTTGCCTAACATTCCGTCCCATGCAATATCGTTGGTCTAATAGCTGTTCTATAGAACTTCCTTTTTAGTCTAATAGGTACTCATTTATTGCACAGTACTCCAGAAACACTCCTCCATTTAAGCCATCCCGCTTTAATTCTGTGGACCACATCCGCTTCAATCTCTCCAGTAGTCGTGATAATTGATCATAAATAACAAAAATGTTCACTCTTAAGTAGTTCTTGGCTCTCAATCTTTACTTCTTCTTTGCTTCCATTGTGTCTGTTACTAAAATTATACTCCATATACTCTGTTTTAGTTCTGCACGATTTTGGAATTGAATTGTAAAATTAATTATTTTTGGTGGGGCATCATTTTCTAGTTGTTTCACCAGATGATAGAACTGTTGGCTATGGCCAATGGACCAAACAAATAAATAAATAAAGGAAAAAAAAAAAAAAAGATAGGTTCAAGGATTTTCGCATGGAGGAAAATGACTTTTGTTTAAACTAGTCGACCATTACTAATTTTTAAAAATGACTGCATAAAGTTTAGAATAAAAAAATATTAACAAAAGTGTGTATCATATAATTCTATATGATGAAATCTATTTTGTCTCATTATGCGGATGAAAAAAAAAATTATGATTTTGTTGGTACTTTTCCATTATGATAGGAAATGAAAATCTCCATTCCAATACTTAAGGTGCAACACATCATCAGAACTCGATGTCAACAGTCTAGAAATTGCCACGTTATTATGAGTTTCAGTACTCCCTTTAATCACTTTTGGCTTTAAACAAAAATTGTTGACATGGCTCTTTCATATCCATTGATTATAAAAAATAAAATATAAAAACGGAATGCCATTATGAGTGATGGATATGGTTCGATGGAGGCAGCATACTCCAAGAATCAATCAGGACTCATATCTTACAACAAAATGCTCTATGATTTACAGGTGAGGCAGACTTCTTGAAGGAAACAGGGATTGAATTATTGGAATCATTTGAGGAGCCAGTTGTGATTGATCACCCCAAGGGGCACACAATAGCAAGACTTGGTTAGTATTATGCAATTCTATCTCTTGGTTTCGCATATATATGCATATTTGTAATGGATAAATGAGGATTGTACGATGAAATTGGTAGGAATTCCATGAATTTGGTTGCATTTTCAACAGATTCACATATGTTTGAAGGCACATACTCATTCTCTTATTAGATCATAGAACCATCTCAATATGCATAATTTTAAAATTCAATTTAGGTTTATACTATTAGTTACGTATATACAATTAAAATTTAATTTTCTTAATTTTAAATATGTACACCTTTTGGAATCCGACCTATCTAGAAATTAAAATGTGGCATTTGTTGTGTAGCGTAAGAGTAAAATTGTTAGAGTAAATGCAAAAATAAATTTCAATACCTTGCATACTCTTCAGGGCAGAAAAATTTGGAAATAGTGAGAATAAAGCATTTCAAATTTGATCTAAGTTTGTGTTCACATAACATAATTTTAATCTCTTTATCTACATATGTTATAAATTTGAAATTGAAAATATTTTATAGGTAATCAATGGCAAATACATTTATATAGATACAAGATATTATACACTTACGTTGGCGTGTCTTTAACATATCCGTATCCTACTTTTTTAGAATATTTGATATCAACGGACTCGAACCTTGTCATACCCATATCCTGTAGTCGTACCCATAACCTATATTCATATCCATACTCCATAGCGCAGAAGTGTGGTGTATTCTGTATATTTTGGTGACTATAGTATACACCAATCACATTTATTTTGTGGCACCACCTGACAATGCTTCATGGGTGTGGAATAACTCCTCATGAAGCAGACTCTATTTGATTTTTTCCCCCTTGGTTTTACATTTGAACAGATGAGAAAGGCCTGAAGACAATGCTCAGCTTCATTGAAAAGATCAAGGAGATTCAATTGCAGCAAGAATAGAACTGCTTAATGATGCTGCAAATTGTTTTATTTTTATCACGAAATATGATTATGATAATTGTGCAGGGTTACAAATTTACCAACCCTAATATATTTATTTGAATAATAATCCATCGTTTTGAGAAAAGATGCAATTATCTATGTTTTACAACACAGACAGGATGTAGTAACTAGAGCTAATTGGCAAAAGGACAGTGTCTTGTTTATGGCTCAAGCTTCTTAATCCAAAAAAAATAAAATATAAAAAATCTTCTTCTTCATTATATTATTAATATTATTGTATAAATCAAACAAGAAAATTTGAGCAACCCGTTTTGCTTGCAAAATTCTATGGAGATGTTCGTCTTTTGAATGAAAATGGATGGGTACACACCAAAGCCGGGAACTGATGAAATTCGGGAAAAACATGAGCATGGTTTCAAACATCTCTTCGTTCTGCTTGACCCCAGTTTTTCACTTGAGCCACTTTTTGAACCCCTCCCCACTTTGCTTTGCCATGCCACTAGATTCATTCTGACCGGTAAGTCAGGATATGTACAAATATAATCACAGAGGGCTGGGCTGGCCTATCAAAGAAAGAGATGAAGAAGAAGTTCCATGTAAGAGGAAGTCCAAATAATTCCATACTTTTTTCGTAGAAATTTTGATTAACAACACTGATGAGGGCAATATCTACAAATTTCCATATTCAAGCTCAGCAAAATACTCAACTCTCCTGAAGGTTCTTCTAGCCAGACATAAATCACCAATTGCTAGAGAATGTAATTCCAAGCACACTACAAGTTTTCCAAAGACAATATACAAGATCAGATTGAGCAATGGAGCATTTTCAAGCATGAGATTCGACTATTGAAATTTAAGAATTAGGGACTGTTTGATTGTTCGGATCAGATATAAGGGGTTAGGAAGGATATATAATATTTAGGAATATAGGATGAGATATAAAATGTTTAGGATATGATATATTTTATATATATTATGGAGTCACTCTTATTATGTTTGGCTAGTGTAGGATATAGTATAGAAAAAGAAAGGACAACAGAATTGGGCGAGGCTAGGCTTGTAGCCACCCATCTCCATTTCCTACTTTATTAGGGTGGGGCAGGAATGTGGAAAGTTGGTGAGGTGGCGGGGCAGGAAAGTTAATTTGTTTAAGTGGGAATAATATTAATGAAAAAGAGATGATATAACATGTAAGAGAGTAAATATTAATGCGTAATAAGAGCTAAAAAATTTAGAAAGAGAGATAGAAAAGGAGACAAGAAAACTTGCAAGGCCTATCAGATTTTGTATTCGGCAAACCCCTTATATTCTCTTCTTATATCCCCAATCAAAGAACCCCTTAAAGTCTAAGGACTATTCGATTGTATTTTTGTTTTTTATTCTGATTTTGCTTTCTAAAAGATCCATTATCTCTAGAGTAGCTCTCCTTCGTATCTCTAGATTAAAGATTCACAATTCACATCTAACCATAGTTCCTGGACTGTTACACATAACATAGTTCTCATGTCATTCAATTGTGTACTCCTTCAGAAATTAACTAGTAAATTTAATCTATAAACTATAGCATACATGGCGTTTTTTTTTTTTTTTAATAGTAGATTGACATGACTACTTTATATCTAATTTTTTTTTAACAAGACTTTCTACTAATGAATACACAATCACATAGTAAATTAGACATACTGATAAATATCTCGTACGTCTTCACTCCCAAAACCATACAAGGTCTGCCTTTGTCTCTGTCAATCCATTTTTTGACAATTAATGAGTCATTAGTTAGTGGGACCAAAATTTCATCTTTTAAATTTTAGCAAGGCCTTACTCTGAGCAACAAAGCAACTGTATGGAGATGGAGTACCAAGTTGGTAGGAAACCAAGGTTTCTATGCTTTCATGGATATAGAACAAGTGGGAAAATCCTTGACAGAGAGCTCCAACAATGGCCAGAGTTTGTGAGGGAAAAGATGGAATTAGTCTTCATAGATGCACCTTTTCTTGCTCAAGGTCCACCAATACCACCTGCTGCTGCTGAGGGAAACTTTGATCCTCCCTATTATGAATGGTTCCAATCCAATGAGGTCAGATCAGATGGTCCATTTCTCAATTCTATTGTTTTTTTAGTGGCCAAGGATTTTCTGTACCCTGATCTCTCTATCCCAATTTATTCTCAACCCCATGTAATTGTTGGAATCTCAAAAGATGATATCTCAAAATATGATCGTCTTATTGAGAATATATTGAAACAGAGAGATAGAAAAATTTAAACACAGACAGGATTTTGTTTAGTTTTTTATCATTCATCTCAAGTATTTCATGATATTATTTCCAAATTTTAACAATAACATGTTAATTGTAGGATTTCTCGGAGTGCATGAATTTTGATGAGTGTATTGCATACATAGAGGATTGCATGACAAGGATTGGACCATTTGATGGTTTGCTAGGTTTTTCTCAGGTACTAATTTTTAAAGCTACCATTTACAGAACCAGTTTTTTTTTTTTTTTTTTTTTTTTTTTTTTTTTTTTTTTAAAAAAAAACCAATTATTTCACAATATATATGATCATATATATATATATATATTTTAATAATTTTTAAAAATGAATAATCAATTATGAGGATTCAAATTTGATACAAAACCGGTGATGTATAATATTTATGTAATTTTTATAATGTTTGGAACACTAAATAAATATAATAACTCCATGTGAAAACATATAATCCATATTGATAGCTTGAGGGTTGGAGCCAATACATTAACAAAAATTAAAAGGCTTATTTTATTTTATTTTTTTCTAGTAAATTTTACTGGTTCTAACACACACAGAGACCCCAAAAAAAACTTTTTTGTTTTAAATATAATTAATGCCAATCAATCAAACTATACTTCTTGTTTATTACAAGATCTTTTAAAATGTTATTTACCAATGTTTTTTAACATGAGATTGGATTTAATTTTTTGAGTACCTGAAAGTAATTGTTACACAAAATGAGGGTTTCAAAATTTTGAGGGGGAGATGATCAAGCTTGGCCATTACATGAAATTCAAAATGCTTTGATAAATAGTCTATAAGTTTGGAAGCCATTGCAAGAAGTTCAAAATGTTTTGAAAAATAATCTATCTATAAAGTGACCTTTTTCAAATTTTTTAAGAGCCACTATCCTCTAACACAGCCAATAAGTTAAATTAGAGAGGGCATTTATTAATTACAATATTGAAAATTTTATAAAAATATTTCGCATAAATTTTTACTATTGACTTTAAGAAAGATTAAAAAAAAAAAAAATTATTTGTAACTAATGTATCATGAACAATATAAAAAAAATTCATGGATATAAGTTTCAAAATCAATTATATAATGATAAAGTAATTTTTTATACAAAATATGAGTAAAAATTCAATATAATAGTAATTCTACGTCATCATTGACATGTGATATCACCAACTAATAGTAAAGAAACATATGGAGGATGAACTCCATATGTCAAATATAACTAACAATCTAATAAATTTCATATCTTCATTGAAATTAATTATATTTCCATGTCAATAATGATAGACATCACCGTTATATTGAAATTTTCATAAATAATAATATGACTTATCGTAGTCTCTTTATTTTCAATCAAAACAATTATTATTATTCTCATAATTTTAAAAATGTCATTGATATTTCACTTTAAACAATATTTTTATAAATTTTTTTATTTAAAATATTTTCTTTATGTTTGCAATATATATATATATTCCAAAACCTAAGAGACACATGACCCCCCTAGACCCTTTTTACCTTGGCCTCCCCTGCCTACACCTTGATGCCATCGTCAATTCATAGACATGATTTCTCTCTTTTCTCTTCATCTAAGCTATGTTTAGTTCATAAATTTGGAGAAAGATTTGAAAAGAAAAATGAAAAATATGTGTGAAATGTAAGTAAAATATATTTCAGTCACATTTTACTTCCCTTTTTGAATCACTTATCAAATTTATAAACTAAACACAGCCCTAGTGAATATTTTACAAGAAAAATGATATGAATCACTGAAAATTTATCTATCCATATTTTTCACGTCCAATGTGGATATATAGGATTGAGAGTGAGATAAACATCTTATTTTAGGAATATATATATTTGTCATTTAAAATCAAGAGATTGATCTAGTGGATAAAGCGCTCCTTACTAAACGTGATGCCTGAATGCGATTCTTACCATTGTGATTTGCAATTTCCTATATTCCCCTCCTGAGTATTACCGTTGTGATTTGCAGTTTATCATTGCCTTATTCCCCTCCTACTTACTTTTAGAATATATGTGTGAATTTTTTAGCGACACATAGCATGGCCCATTTTCAAACAGACTTGTTGAGAAAAATGAAGAAAAGCAGACAAAGAAAGCCAAGGATTCAAAAAAGTTTCTCTTTTTATTTTCTCAAACTTCTCATAAAAAGAAAGGAGAGCAAACAGTCTGTAATCAAAAAGAGTTCCAACATTAACCTCAAGGGTTGGCCTAGTGAGTTCAGTTTGGGGTATAGGTGTGTGCTTCCTATAAGTCTCATCTCAGATTCAACTCTCATTAGGAGAAATTCACTCATTGGGGCAATGCCTACGGGCTCTGCGCTTTGCATGAGTCCTGAAATCAGTTGAGGTGCCTATAAGCTGACCCGGATACCCAATCATCAAACAAAAAAGAAAAAAAAAAGGAAGGAGTTCTAACATTCACAAGCTATACAAACAAACATAACATCTGCATGACTTCAAAACATTCAGTACTGTTTTGAATATAGCATTTTCTTATTTATTTATTTATTTATTTTTCGGGTTCAATGCAAGGGAGCACTATTATCCGCGGCATTACCAGGGATGCAGACAGAAGTACGGAATAGCATTTTTATTATTTCCTCTTCTTCTTCTCCTTCGTCTTAAAAATAATAAATAAATAAAAACTGATCACCATTTTGATTTCATGGACAACCATGTAAGTAGTAACTTAAAACAAAATCTTTTTCGCTAATCATTTTCTTTTTTTGCTAATCTTCTTGTTACCTCTAGAGAAGGCTCTGGCCTATGAGGTGACAGCAAAGTCGTTGAAATCTCCGGCCAGGAGCCGAGCATAATTGATGGAATGGATTTTGTCTGCAACATTATTCCAAAATTGTTCCCAATTAAGATCGAGGGTTAGGGCTAGCATAAACTGCATGGCTTGGAGTGAATGTAATTATTGGTATGTTGATTGCAGGGTGTGGCTCTCACTAGAGTTCCTAAAATAAAATGTGTGATAATAATATCAGGGGGTAAATTTGGGGGCTCAAAATTTTCTTCGCCAAAGCTTGCTGAAAATGCCTTCTCTTCTCCCATTGAATGCCTGTCACTCCACTTCATAGGTGGTATTTCTTATTGGTGTAATTTTAATGCATCACTTTAGTTTTTCTTTTTGTGATTGAATTCTCCTTATATTTTATTTTACAGCAATACTAGGTATCATGAAAAACCTTTCATGAAAATAATGATGAAAGTTTTGTGACTCTTGGATTACATTTAGAGTAAAGCACCATACACTAATCAAGGTAATCCAAGGATCATGAATCTTTCGTAAAAAAAATTTCATGACCCTAACTTTTCTCTTTATTTTATTTTTAAATTTGGATAAATTCAAACTGACTATGTGGCCGGTCATGATGCATGATTGCGTGAGCTCTACTTGGGGACCAGTCATAACCGACAATCTACAAAGTATTCTTCAAAAATATTGCCATATAAGTATCGGGTGCTTACCTGATATGGATATGTATATCGGTAAACGAAATAACTTGTGTACAATAAGCACGGGATGAATAGGTTTCAGATTCAGGATGCATATGTTTGGGTATTTCAGGGTATAAATGTAATTTTTTTTAATATAGAGATATTAGAACAATTATATTGTATCTATTTTTAAAAATTGTAGTATAGATTTTTTTTTTTCAATATTGAAAAAAAAACTTATGATTCTTTTTTTTAACTCATACTAAAATATTTAAACTATTTTTTGAATTTGATATTTTAATTGTCGTATACAATAAAAATAAAATAAAAAATTAAAAAAAAAAAAACTTTTTAGTATCAATATATTCATAACGTACTCCCATCCATGCTTCCTATCTTTTTCTCTTTTATTTATTTATTTTTTTATGACCGAATGTTCGGATTAGCTTATATGTAAGTCGACTGATTCTGAAACTCACGTAAAGCATCCCCTCCACATTAATCAGACAAATCTTAAGCAAAGCTCACAGACGTGGCTCCAAATAATTGATAGCACTTAATGAAAACTGAACCTGAGACCTAGAAGAAACACACTCCTAAATCCCAAGATGCACCTACTAGACCAACTCCTTGGAGTTCCCATTGGTCTTGAGAAGTATTACTCTCTTTCTTTCTTTTATAAAAGGATAGGTGAACTGTTTTTGTAGGTGAGAACGACTTGGCGAAGCCATATGCAATCGAACTCCTGGATTCATTTGTTGATCCTTTTGTGATATATCACCATGAAGGTCATGTGGTACCTAAACTAGGTAATGCATGCATGTTGATAAATTCATTTTCATGCAACATGTAATTTGTTGTTTGCTATTTAGGGTAGCATATGCTCAGCAATTGTTTTGTGAAGTGGTTTTTTTCAAAACACCACTGGTTGTGTTTCAATTATAGACTTGGATAGGATTGAAAAGTGAAAAAAAAAGGCAAGGGAAAAAATCTTTATTTAAATCTATAATTCAAACACAACCTAAAAGATAATATTATGGGAACACATGTAGAATCATAAAATGACCTTATCAGTTCGAAAAATTAAGGTCAAAACAATTTGAAAAATGATTATTGAAACTTGAATTTGGTAAATAACTCCATCAGTGCCCTTATGTCAAGTTAAATTTGTTTATTTTAACGACAATTTTTGATTCACTATCTTTGATTCTTTGTGGTTTTACCCTTTCTCAGATGAGAAAGGCTTGGAGGTCATGCTCAGCTTTTTGGAGAAGATTCAGAAACTGTTGTAGAAAAGAGATCATGAGAGGGGAGCAAAAGTTTGTTGATAATGGGAATGAAAAGGCTTTCATCTCTTGGATATAAGAAAAATTTTATTTCATATAGATGTGCAAGCTAGCAAATGGCATTGTCAAGTTAAATTTGCTTATTTTAACAACAATTTTTGATTCACCATTTATTTCACATAAATATGCAAACTGGCCAATGGCATTGTCATGTCAATTTGACAGCTATTATTGATGACAACGTTTTATTTATTTTTATTTATTTATTTATTTTTGGGTCAGTCCTTAGTCAGTTTTCTATTCTATTATATAAAGGGGATCACTATGTAAAATAAGAGAGTAACTCCTTTCAAGACTCCATCTTCTGCATATCTTTCAAGACTGTATTTCGTGAGCCTTAAGGGACCCATAACGGTGATTCAAACCGTTCCTATTGTTAGTTATATATATATATATATATAAACCGTTCCTCTTGTAGGCCACGAAGAGAAGAATCATATGCAAAAAATTAGTGTGATCGAATATTGATAGGCACATTAACCAATCGTGTTTTGTTTTATGAAATGAATGATAAATATGATTTTAAATTAAAGTATACTTATAGGTGTCCGAGCAAGCTAATATTTTACATATATGTCATTTTCTTTAATGCCTACAAAATAAACGGCTTGAATTATTGTGATGGATCCCATGAGACACGTAAAGTAGTGGCTTAAAGAATATGAAAAAGATAAAACCTTGAAAGGAGCCGCTCCTGTAAAATAAAGTAGCCAAAGTCAGAAGTTAATTGCAGAGGATAAAATGCCATAAATAATCTTTTCTTTGCTTCAAGTTAATTGTGAGGAGAATGATATAAAGGTTTTGTCATTTGGGGACATTATGCACAGAATAATAATAATAATAAATAAATAATAAAAATATTAAGAGAGTCGCTATTTCCATTCTATTTTGTTTCAAATATACTCTCTTATTTTTCTTTTATTATATATAGTTAAATTAATATTCTTTCACACAAAATTTTCTCCATGAAAAAACTAAAATTCCAAAGGTATTAATGTAATTATATATAATAAGCACAAAGAAAGTAGTATATTTGGAATAAAGTAGAGTGAGAACAATAACTTCCATAAGTAAATAAAATAATGTGTAAACAATTTTTTTTTATCAAATAAGATTCGCATCAATTAGAAATAAGATTCCTTGTCTTTGTGCCTATTTGGTGCAGTTTAAAAGCTGCTTATTTCAGCTTTCAGCTTAATTTAAGCTATTTTGATGTGTTTGATTTAGCTTATAGCTTATACCTTATAATTTTTTGGAAGTCAGAAATCAGCTTATTCTTTGAGTGGGGCAGGAGATGCTTAATTTATAAGTCAGAAATCAACTTATGTTCATAGTTATAAGTTATAAGCTGTTTAGGCATAAGCTATAAGCACTTTCTCACAGCTCTACCAAACAGAGCCTTTGTATATAGTGATCGGGATGAATAAGAATTTTATTTAAGTGGTGTGAAAAATATATTTTCACCTTTGATATAATTATTATATTTTAAGTTTTCTTAGCATAATTTTAAGAGCATGAGAATATATATCTATATATATAAATGTGAGATTAATTTATATATGAAAGTGAACAAATTTATATTCAGCCACAACAAAATATGGTATGCTTGTACTTCTATTTGATAATAAAATTACAATTTTATTGGATCATTGTATATATAAAGTCTCGTTTGTCAACTATATATTTTAATCAAAAAGTTATTATAAGTTGTCACATTATTCTCTTTACTTTTCTATACATCTTTTCGTAAAAAGTCAAAAAATTATAAAAATTATCTGTTCCCAAACGAGGCCTAAATTATACTAGAAGTCGAGTACATGCAACGTGTAGAAATTAGCTGGAAAAGAAAAGGGAATGGCTTCCCTCCAGTCTGTGGTCGGACTGGAAAGTACTATTGGACCCATGGATAGGCCCACCACAAGTCCCGTTTTGATAATCTGAACCGTTAAATATGCAGAACTCGTCGAGTACTACATGCTTGTAAAAAATCACGTTAATCGGATATCGATAACTATGTGATCAAATCAGATTTTTGTAAGCCATTTATTTTTCACCGTCCATTTTTTTCATACAAAACGAATTTGATCACATAGCTATCGATATCCGATCAACGTGATTTTTTACAAGCATATAATGCTCGGCACGTTCTACACATTAAACGGTTCAGATTATTGAAACGGGACCCATGGTGGACTCCCATGGGTCCAACAATACCCTCCAGTTCGTGATTGGACTGGAGGGAAGTCATTTCCAAATGAAAATTATAGATGGATGAGAAAAAAAAAACTTAAAAGAGAAGCAAAATTTAAAATTGAAAACTTGCGCAGCTACATAAAGGTTATTTAATAGTGTCTTAAATGCTTATTCTTTTCTTTTGTTAAATTTAAATTTGATGAAAAAAGTTCAATTTTGGTGCTCCAATCATAACATCAAACTAATATTAAATTGAGGATGTCTTAAATTTTTCATCAAATTGAAAATGCCTGGAGTGTTTCATTAAATTTGTAGGTGACTGTTGGGCCAAACGTTCGCCTAGACGTCCTCTTGGACATCCTCGGGACAACCTTTTCCTTGCAAAATTGTCCTGCAGATTGTGGTCATTTTATACAAAATCAGTCGATCGGTCAGACATCTGCCCGGTCGACTGGTGCTTTGATGAAAATTTAAAATTTTCCGTTGGAACGCACGATATCAAATGAAATTTTTACTCAAATTTAATGAAAAAAAGAGTAAAAACGTTGGATATGCTCTTATACATGAGAAAATCCATGACATAAGTGTTCACTCTAATGAGTTATGTATTTTATATTGTTAGGACCCTACCTATTGCCAATTCCGCAAACAAGCTTGGGTTAATCGAGTTGTAATGTTTCCTCTATTTTTGGTCTTCCCGCTTGAGCGAGGAAAGTTGCGCTCGAGCAGCGTTTCCACCTTCCCAGTACTTTGGCTAGTCTGCAAAAATACTGTGAGGTGTGATTTTACGCTCGAATGTAAGTTCTTGCGCTCGAGCATGAATCCTGGTTTGAAACATGCGTTTTAGCATCTCTGCTCAAGCGGCTATTCCTGCGCTCAAGCAGATATTGCGATTTCAGCTGCTATAAAGCTGCTGTTTGCTCTGCATCTAGGGCATAGCTTCCAGGGCATGGCTTCCAGATCTTCTTTAAGGGTTTTAGGGTTTTCTTCTGGGCTATTTTGCTAGGTTTCTTTGATGTTTGATTGAGTATTAAACTCATGGTTTGACAAGCATACATCAAGGGGTTTGATTGTTTATCTTTAAGAGTGTTCTTCTTTGGTGGAATCGGGAGATTCAAGTGTAGAGTATTCAAAAGAGTTTGATACTGTGTGTAGTCATTGAATCGACAATTGATGTTGTGAATTCAACATCAATCTGATCAATTTCGAGACGAAGGTTGCGGTGAAAAATATACAGATTGTTGAAAACAAATTGATAGTGTTTGGGTAATTTGTTTGGTAAATTTGTATTCTTTCTTCCTTTAATAGTGGATTAATTCGTGGCGTTTCGCCTGTGATTTTTTTAATAACAATTGGAGGTGCTCTAATTGTGATTTTTCCACGTAAAAATCGTTTATGTTGATTTATTATTTTTGAAGCGACAATCTAAATCACTTTCGTATGTGCTAGATGATTTAGATTGTTAGTTTTAATCATTTGGGAATTGGTACAATTAATCTTGATCTAATCACGAATCACTTAGGTTTTTCAATTTGGTATCAGAGCAGGTCACTCTTTGTTTTTATCAAAACTATAGGAGTGTGATTTTGTGTGATTGGTGATATGGATTCAATTCGTGAAGGTAACTCGACCCATAAACCTCCGTTACTTGATGGTACAAACTATTCTTATTGGAAAGCTCGTATGAGAGCGTTTTTAAAATCTATCGATGAGAAAGTTTGGTATTGTGTGATCTATGGGTGGAGTGAACCTATTGTCACCATTGATGGTGTTGATATCCCCAAACCTCTTGATAAATGGGACGCATTCGACTATCAAAACTCGAGTTGAAACAATAAGGTTCTCAATTTCCTTTTTTGCTCCGTCACACTGGAAGAGTTTCGTCGTATTTGCACGTGTAAGGTAGCAAAAGAGGCTTGGGACATTCTTGAAACTATTCACGAGGGTACTACTTCTGTTAAAATGTCAAAACTTCAACGTCCCACCTCCTCTTTTGAAACTCTTTATATGCGTGATGATGAGACATTTGATAATTTTTATGCTAAACTTAGTGACATCGTGAATTCCTGTTTTATACTCGATGAAAAAATCCCTAAAGTTAAGGTTATTGGAAAAATTTTGAGGTCTTTACCCAAAAGGTTCCAATCAAAATTATAGCCATTGAGGAGGCTCAGTATATTGATACCCTCAAGATTGATCAGTTGGTTAGAAACTTGCAGACTTATGAAGCCCACCAGATTTCTAAGAAAAAACAAAAAGATAGTGTGGCTTTTATTAGTGCCTATGAGATTGAGTTTGATCTAGAGTCTGAAATGACGACAATGTTTACCAAATAGTTCAAAAAAAATTTAAAAAAAAAAAGAAGCCTAATTTCAAGGACTCTAGTTCAAAAGATAAGGGTAATGAAAAACCCAAAACTTTTTCACCAAAAGTTGCTCAAAAAACTGAAAAGAAGACTGTGAAGGGGCAAGGTGTCAAGTGTTATGACTGTCAAGGGTTTAGCCATATTGCTCTTCATTGTCCATCTAAAAAGAATCGGAAGAAAGTCTATACAGTGACCTGGGATGATGAAAGCGAGTCAGAGCAAGAACCCGAACAAAGCGAATCCGATGAAGACGGAGATAGTATTTACATGGCATTCTGGTCTACCGTCACTCAACCTCCTCTAAAGCTAGTGCAGTTTGCTCGTGGTCAGAATCTGCACCGTGCTACTATCTTTGATGGGAGTAACTACTTATTTGGAAGATTCGAATGAGGATGTTTCTTAGAGCTCATGACCCTAAAGGTTGGCAAGCCATTGAAGAGGATGTTGAAAGTGCTGACAATCCAATCAATCAAAGAGTTCTAACTGTCATTCGTGAAGCAATTTCTGAAGAAGAACAACAACGGATTGCTCACCGCACAAAGGCCAAAGATGCATGGGACATTTTGAGTCAATTCCATGAAAGAGAAGAGCTATCGTTACCACCATCCACCAACTTTCTTGCCTTGGTTGCTTGACTGGATAAGGTCAAGAAGAAAGAGGAGCAAAAAGAAGATGAAGATGATGAAACCTCAGGAAGATAATGATGAGATCGATGGTGATGATATACAACAAGCTTATAAAAAGCTTTGCAATGAATCGCTGAACTTGTCCAAGATCAATGACAAATTGACTTGCAAGCTCAAAGGATGTGAAAGCGAGAATGTAAAGCTAAAAGGAGAGATCACAACAACAAAGTAGAATGTCAACAAGATCTCTAATGACAGGTAAGACCTATGTGGAAAACTTCTACTTTATGAGACTGAAAGAAATGAACTTGTGAAAATATATGCCACATATGAAGAGAAGATTGAAATGCTTGAGATGTAACAAACTGCATTGGAAGAGATGGTTGGTCAAAAAGATGAAGAACTCAGAGATGTTAGAGCCACAATTGCTATGTGGAACAAAAGGTCAAAGACATTGGAAGACATCCTCGGGTCTCAACAAATAAGTTGTGACAAAAGTGGGCTAGGCTATGGTAATGCGATAGTTCACAAGGGATAGGCATCTACATCACATAACATCAAGACTTAAACAAAGGGAAAGTTGAAGGTTCAACAGGGTGATCCCTCTCTTCATCTACCTAACGAGGGTAAGATCAACAAAAGGTAGGTAAAACCTATTTTTGTTTGTCATCATTGTAGTAGGTATGGCCACATTCATCCTTATTGTTTTGAGTTGTTTGGTAAGGTGTCTCAAAAGGATAGAAATTTTAATACTTTTTAGGTTAGGAGACAGCCTTACATGTCTAAGCGGAACACCAAGATTCATGAGGGTGTTCACAATGCTAAGACATTTACCAAGACTGCCAGTCCTGATTTTGTTAAGACTAAAAATATTGTTGTTCACACTGTTCTGAAAGCACGTGACTCACACATGTGGTATCTTGATAGTGGGTGCTCTCGTCACATGTTTGGTGACAAATCCTACTTTACTTCTCTTGAAAAATATAAAGGAGGAATTGTTACTTTTGGAGATTATGGCACTTCTAGAGTTATTGGTAAGGGCTCTATAAGTGTGGCCGATCTTCCGAAGCTTAAAAATGCATTACTTGTTGATGGCCTTAAAGAAAATCTTTTGAGCATCAGTCAAATGTGTGATTCCCACCATGAAGTATTATTTTCAATAAATAAATGTGAAATTTTAGATAAGAAGGGAAATACTGTCATGCATGGGATTATTACCACTAATGATCTCATTTGCCACTCAACCATCATAAGTAATATTAATCTGTGGCATCAAAGATTAGGTCACATGAATTTCACAGATCTAACTAAGATAGCCAACAAAGAGCTTGTGAGAAGAGTACCAAAAATGGGTAAGAATGTGAACCATGTGTGTGGGCCATGTCAACTTGGGAAGCAAACTCGTGCCCCTCATAAAGGGGTGAACTGCTTCACAATCACACGTCCTTTTGAACTGGTTCATATGGATCTTATGGGACTTACTCGTACTAAAAGCATTGGAGGTAAAAGATACATTTTTTTAACTGTGGATGATTACACTCGCTTTTCATGGGTTAATTTTTTAAGAAATTTTTTTGATACGTTTGATACTTTCTAAGCCTTAGTCCTTAAAATCCAAAATGAACAAGGTGTCTCTATTGGGTGTATCATACGAATCCGTACTGATCATGGTTGTCAGTTTGAAAATAGTTCTTTTTCGAATTTTTGTGATATGCATTGAATAAAACATGAGTTTTTTGCACTGATTACTCCACAGCAAAATGGAGTTGTTGAGAGGAAGAACTGGTGGTTCAAGAGATGGCTAGGGTAATGCTCCTTAGCAAGAAAGTTCCTCCAAAATTTTGGGTTGAAGCCTTAAATACTGCCGTTTATGTTGTGAATCGTGTGTATTTAAGGCCCGACACCTTACAAACTCCATATGAATTGTGGAAAAGATTCGAACCTAATGTAAAATACTTCAAAACTTTTGGGAGTAAATGTTATATTTTTAAAGATAGAGAGCCCTTGGGCAAATTTGACCCCCGAAGTGATGAAGGTATTTTTTTAGGGTATTCAACCACTAGTAGAGCTTTTCGTGTCTATAACCTGCGTACTTTATCTCTAATGGAATCAATCGATGTGGTTATAGATGACACAGGTTTTCCTACTCTAGCGATACATGAGGAAGAAATTGGTGAGTCTTCAATCTTGGATACTGAACCACAAATTCAAGGAGCAGCACAAGGTCAAGCTCAAGAAGGTGAGCCAGCATCCACTTTAATGGTAAGTTCGAGTCCAAAGAGTGCACAAAAAGACATCACCCCTGATACTTTCGTCACTACCAGTCCAAAGTTAAAACCATCAGCAAGGGTAAGACCAAATCATCCAACTCAACAGGTAATTGGAAGTGTCTCTGGCAGAATAAAAACCCGGAAACAAATTTGGGAAGAGGTATCTCATTTGTGCTATGTTTCGTTAATTGAACCTAAGAATATAAAAGAGGCCTTACTAGATGATAGTTGGGTTAATGCAATGCATGAAGAATTAGGTCAATTTAAATGTAACAAAGTTTGGACTCTTGTTTCAAGACCCAGAGACATGAATGTGATAGGTACCAAGTGGATTTTTAAAAATAAATCTGATGAGAATGGTGCTGTGGTTAGAAATAAAGTGAGGTTGGTTGCTTAAGGGTATACTCAAGTAGAGGGTATTGATTATGATGAGATGTTTGCCCCCGTTGCACGTCTCAAATCTATTCGCATTTTACTGGGTGTTGCATCCTTTCTTGGGTTCAAATTGTTCCAAATGGATGTGAAAAGTGCCTTTCTAAATGGGTACTTGAAAGAAGAAGCTTATGTTGAGCAACCAAAAGGGTTTGAAGACCCAAAATGTCCACACCATGTCTACAAGTTAGACAAGGTGTTACATGGGTTAAAACAAGCCCCTCGAGCTTGGTATGATAGACTTAGTACCTTTCTGCTTGATAATGATTTTCAAAGGGATAGTGTGGACAAGACCTTATTTGTGAAACATACTAAGTCTCATATACTTGTTGCTCAAATTTATGTTGATGATATTATGTTTAGATCCACTGCTGATTTTCTTGTGAAATATTTCTCGAATTGCATGACACATGAGTTTGAAATGAGCATGATGAGGGAGTTGTCTTACTTCTTGGGTCTTCAAATTAAACAGTCTCCTTCGGGTATGTTTGTTTCTCAGACCAAGTATGCCAAAAACCTTGTGTCTAAGTTCGGTCTAGAGTCAGCTAAACATGCTCGCACTTCCACGAGCACTAGCCTTCACTTTTGCAAAGATTACTCTAGTACTAATGTTGATCCTACCCTTTATAGGAGTATGATAGGGAGTCTCTTGTACCTCACAATCAGTCTTCTTGACATTGCATTTAGTTTAGGTGTTTGTGCCTGTTATCAAGCCTGTCCTAAAGAGTCTCATCTGCTTGCAGTTAAACGCATCATTAAGTATATAAATGGGACATTGCGGTATGGGATTTGGTTCACGACTAACTAGGCAGGGTGTGCTGATGATTGTAAGAGCACATCTTGTGGGTGTTTTTACCTTGGGAATAATTTGGTTGCCTGGCATAGCAAAAAGAAAAATGTTATATCTCTTTCGGTTGCTGAGGCTGAGTACATTGCAGCAAGGAGTTATTGTGCCCAAATGTTGTGGATGAAATAAATGCTTCATGACTATAGTTGTTACGCCCCAAAATTTAGACAATTAAATATTAAATTAGGACTAAACCCCAATCAATATTCCATCATCTAAATCCTGGGGGTAAAACAAAATCTAAACGTTCACGTCTCCAAAGGGTTTAAGTAAATTTCCATCCTTAAAAGATTACAAAAAAAAAAAAAAAACACACACACACACACACACACAAAACGCCAACCAAATAAACGCCAACCAAACCATCCACCGTAATTTCATAACTAACCAATACCTCTAATATTAAAGTAACAATAAATAGTCAAAATAACTTAAATAATGTAAGGTTACAAACCATGCCAATTTATCAAAATACTAAGGTCATAAAAAAAATAAATAAATAAAATACATAAACTAATATCAACCCTAAGCTCAAGAAAACAAAAGAAATCCAAGAGACATGTCCAACAACTATAGTTATTCCACGTCACCACAGTAGTCCCAACTAATCCTGCAAAGGAAGCTCGGCTGCGCTCAAACAGAACGCATCCGCGTTGCCAAGAGACAAAACGGGTCAGTAAACAGGTATACTAGTATGAGTACAAGATTTAACACCCACGTGTCCACCTGACACAAACAAAAATACATTTAATTCTTGTTACGGGATAAGACAAGTAGTTCCATCCACACCGAGACAAATGGGTAGCTTCCCGAGATACGGTGGCATTTAGTTTCTTGCCTGTACACAACGAAATTAAATTGAGTATAAAATTAACAAAATAAAAATAAAAATATGATAATTCAGCCCTGCATAAAAATTTAGTAAGATCCACCATTCTACAAAAAAATAAAGTTAGTATAATTTAATCATAAATAACTTGCTGAAGAAGTATAAAAATGCACTGTTTCATACTTAAATAATTTGAATTGACCAAAACTCAAAGAACAAAAGTTGTACAGAATCAAATTTCCTAAAAGATAGGGAAGACGAATTTAGTAGAAACTAGACAGGTTGAGAGAAAAACTTAATAGAAAATCCTACACGAAATTCAATCGAAAAATCTAGAACTAAAAACGAAAAGAAACTGCTGTAATATGAATTTTTTCGGAAAATTTCAAAGCACAAAAAGTGTTCAGAATAATGTTTTACTTCAGTTTATGCAAAACTAATAAAAATGAGCTCGTTTCGTGGATTAAAAGTTGTAAGTTTTAAAAAGGGCTAAATTGTAGGAAAAAAAGTATTTCACAAAAGGTATAAATTTTGAAAAAAGGTGTAAGTTTTTTAACAAAAAGGTGTAAGTTTTAACAAAGGTGTAAATTTTAGGAAAGAAAGTATTTCACAAAAGGTATAATTTTTCAAAAAATGTGTAAGTTTTTTCAGAAAAAGGAGTAAGTTTTTACAAATGTGTAAGTTTTAACAAAGGTGCAAATTTGAGGAAAGAAATTATTTCACAAAATGTGTAATTTTTCAGAAAATGTGTATGTTTTTTTAGAAAAATGTGTAAGTTTTAACAAAGGTGTAAATTTTAGGAAAGAAAGTATTTTACAAAAGGTGTAACTTTTCAGAAAATATATAAGTTTTTTCACAAAAAGGTGTAAGTTTTCACAAATGTTTAAGTTTTAACAAAGGTGTAAATTTTAGGAAAGAAAGTATTTCACAAAAGGTGTAATTTTTCAGAAATATGTAGATTTTTTCACAAAAATGTGTAAGTTTTCACAAAGATGTCAGTTTTAACAAAGGTGTAAGTTTTAGGAAAGAAAGTATTTCACAAAAGGTGTAACTTTTCAAAAATTGTGTAAGTTTTTTCACAAAAAGGTATAAATTTTCACAAAATATGTAAATTTTTACAAAGGTGTAAGTTTTAACAAAGTTGTAAATTTTAAGAAAAAATTATTTCACAAAAGGTGTAACTTTTCAGAAAATGTGTAAGTTTTTTCACAAAAAGGTGTAAGTTTTAACAAAGGTGTAAATTTTAGGAAAGAAAGTATTTCAGAAAAGGTGTAACTTTTCAGAAAAGGTGTAAGTTTTTTTCACAAAAAGGTGTATGTTGTTGGAACAATCTTTTGTGTAAAAGAAATAATTTGAAACCAAATCAAATAAATAAAAATAAATCACTTACAGAATTTATTTTACCAAACCGAATAAAACTTTAAAAGATCAAGTCGAGTGTGTGACACTCTGTCCTTAAGACAGATTCGCCCCACTACGGTGCTTACAGATAAAAGGCGTCTATCTCCTAAGATAGAATGATCTTCACAAATTGTAGTAACACTCCAAACACTTTGTACGGTGAACAAAAACCTGTGTTTTATACTCTCTGAATTTTTCTATAAAACTAGAATAAAGAACAATGCAGTGAAAAAGTAAAACCGGGAAGGGGATAGATTTTTTTTTTGGATATTTTTTATCATGAAATCTGCTGGAACATGCCCGTAATTTATAGATCCGAATAGGTTTGAATTTCAAACTGAACAGGTAGGTTTTAAACTCAACAGGTGTAGTAACTGTTGGAACAGATAACTGTTGGGCTGTTTCTATTTGTTTGAAACTGCTGGCAGATTTGAATATGTCTGGGTAGTTTAAATTTGTTTTGTGTAGAAACTGTATCTGTCCGGGCGCAACAAATTTGAAAAACTGTTTGGACAATTTAATCTGTTTGAAAAAATTGAAATGGAGGAAGTAACACTGGACAGGAAATTAAATTCAAGTTTGAACTAATTTTGTTAAGAATTTTGGAAAATATTCAAATAAATTTTCTCTAAAAAATTAATATTAGGACCAACCTGACCCGCAACCTACATTCGCGCCTGATGGCAACAGTGGCGCGCGTGCACGTGTGGTGGTTTGAGCTAAGGTTCAATTTGTCTATAACTCCTCCCTTCTACAAACTTGGGGTGCCCCTTGGGGCCCAACCCAAGTGTTGCCACCTAGAACTTATATACACACATAAGTCCTCTTAATTTCCCAATATGGGATAACCATTTCAAGGAACACATTTTACTTATTTAATAGTCTATTCCACGAACCCGAAAACGACGTCAAGTTCCCATTCACTCATAAATGGTTTTGACAAACCGTCTTCACCGTGTGACTTGCCATGTGGCAAGGAACACGTCACCTCTTTGGACCCACCTCAAAAGACGTATAGACCCCACTCAAATTTGGGCTCAAAGTTGGCCCAAAATAAGCCTATAAAACCAAACTTCCAACAATCCCCCACATGAATAGAATTTGACAGAGAGAAAATGCAACAATATAATCTAATTACAGAGAGTGTAGAAATTGGGAATATTCTGTAAAGGATAGGTAGCTTTTGGCTTTGAACCTTCCCTTGGGAGACACTATTGGATTTACTAGCTAATCAATGAACATAATGTCTTGAACTGTTTAGCCATTTGTGTAAACCAAGACAATAGAACTCACACAGTATATCACTAGACATAGTTTAGTTCTCACTATTGTGTTCATTTTGGCTTGAACAACCTGGTCTTTCATAAGTGCTCTAGAGAATTGTAGCCCTTCACAAATCTCATAGAACCGGCTCAGTTCACGCTCATATAGGTGATTCTTATGAAGAGTATCCTGCTATACTTTACTAGGTATACCTGGATATAAGAATCATTAAAAGTATTACTTAACCTAAAATACTGCAGACATCACTATTTCATCATAAAAATGGGTAGGATTTTGACTCCCCAATGACCCTTCTAAGTCATACACAACTCGGTTGTCCCTTTGAACCTAGATCTTGGGATCTCCAGTGAACTAGGTTGGGTTACCATTGTTGTAACTCTTATTTAATAGGCTTAAGTCCCATTCCCTTCGACGAATTTTCAACTAACTCTTTTGATAACCCTTTAGTTAGTGAATCCGCTATGTTGTTTTTAGACTTCACATATTTAACGGAAATAATTCCATTAGAGAGTAGTTGTCTTACGGTGTTTTGTCGACGACGAATATGTCGTGACTTACCGTTATACATATGACTCTGTGCTCTATCAATTGCTGATTGACTATCATAATGTATGCATATAGCAAGCACCGGTTTTGGCCACAATGGAATATCTCAAGGCAGTGGCGAAGCCATTTTGCCTCTTCCCCAACTTTATCTAAAGCTATGAATTCTGATTCCATAGTAAACCTAGCAATGCAAGTCTGTTTGGAAGATTTCCAAGATATAGCTACCCCACCAAAAGTAAAGACATACCCACTGGTGGATTTTGAGTCTCTAGTATCCGATATCTAGTTTGCATCACAATATCCTTCAAGTACTGCTCGATATCTAGTATAATTAAGCCGAATGTTACGAGTAAATCTGAGGTATCTTGGAAGCCTTATAATTGGTTTCCAGTGTTTTACTCCTAGGTTACTCGTATATCTACTTATTTTACTTACTGCATAAGCTATATCCGGGCGAGTGTAGTTCATCAAGTACATTAAGCTTCCAACAATTTGGGCATATTCTAATTGAGAAATACTTTCCTATACATTCTTAGAAAGAAATAAATTAACATTCACAGGTGTTCTAGCAAGATGATCATCATCTTTGCTGAATTTGTCAAGTATTTTCTCAATGTAATGAGATTGTGACAAAGAATAACCTTCTGATGTTTTTGTAATTTTCATACCAAGTATTACATCAGCAATCCCCATGTTCTTCATGTCAAAATGTTTATTCAACATTTTCTTGGTAGTTTTAATCATGTCATTATTACTACCTATGATGAGCATATCATCCACATAAAGACATACTATAACATAACCGTTGCTAGTGTTTTTAATATAAACACATTTGTCACACTCATTAATTTTAAATCCATTTGACATCATTATCTTATCAAACCATTGTTTTGGCGCTTGTTTTAAACCATATAATGATTTAACCAATTTACACACTTTCTTTTCTTTTCCTGGAACAAAAAATCCTTTTGGTTGTTCTATGTAAATTTCTTTATCTAACTCACCATTTAAGAAAGCGGTTTTCACATCCATTTGATGAATTTCTAGATTGTTTAGAGATGCAATGACAATTAGCATTCTAATGGATGTTATTTTAGTAACTGGTGAGTATGTGTCAAAGTAATCAAGTCCTTCTTTTTGTCTAAAACCTTTGGCCACAAGTCTTGCTTTGTATTTGTCAATTGATCCATCCGTTTTCATTTTTCTTTTGAAAATCCACTTGTACCCAAGAGGTTTACAACCTGGTGGTAAGTCCACTAATTCCCAAGTGTGATTTTGCAGGATGGATTTAACTTCACTATTTACAGCTTCTTTCCACAAAGGAGTCTCAGGACTGGACATAACTTCTTTAAAAGTTAAAGGCTCATTTTCTAATAAAACTGTTAGGAAATCTGGACCAAAAGATTTTGAGGTTCTAACATGTTTACTATGCCTAGGTTCCTTTTTCTTATTTTGATCTATCTCTTGCTCTTGTTTTTGATCATGTTCTTGATCATGACTGGTAATAACATCATAAGATATTTTATTAGTACTAGTCTCTTGTCCAGTTTTATTTGGAAACACATGTTCAAAGAAAAATGCATTCCGGGATCCAATAATAGTATTTACATGCATTTCGGAATGTTCTGACTTATGAATCAAATATCGATATGCACTACTATTCATGGCATAACCAATGAAAATGCAATCAACAGTTTTAGGACCTTTCTTAGTTTTTTTAGGACTAGGAATAGCCACTTTAGCCAAACAGCCCTACACTTTTAAGTATTTGTAGGATGATACTCTCTCATGCCACAATTCATAAGGTGTTTGATTCACTTTCTTTCGGGGTACTTTATTTAAAATATAATTAGCAAAAAGTATTGCTTCTCTCGACAAGTTCTGAGGTAATCCAGAATTTATTAACATGGCATTCATCATTTCTTTTAAAGTCCTATTTTTCCTTTCAGCAATTCCATTTTATTGAGGTGAGTAAGGAATGGTGGTTTGATGAATTATTCCATGTTCTTTACAAAATTCACTAAAAGGTGATTCATATTCACCATCTTTATCACTTCTAAGTTTCTTAATTTTCTTACCAAGTTAATTTTCAACTTCATTCTTATATTGAATGAAAGTTTCCAAAGCATCATCCTTGGTTCGAATTAAATAAACATAACTATATCTAGTATAGTCATCTATAAAAGTGATAAAATATTTTTTCCCACCTCTAGTTTGTATTGATTTAAAATCACAAATGTCACTATAAATTAATTCAAGTGGTTCTGTACTTCTTTTAATTGAATGAAAAGGAGTTTTGGATAATTTTGCCTCAACACAAATTTCACATTTATGATTTAAATCAGTGTCAAATTTAGGTAAACATTCCATATTAATTAATCTACGCAAAGATCCATAATTAATATGTCCAAGTCTACCATGCCATAAATTTGAAGACTCAAGCAAGTAAGAAGATGTATTTGTATTAATAACAGAGGGTGCAACAGTCATTATATTCATTTTGAAAAGGCCATCAAACATGTGACCTTTTCCTACATACATCCCATTTTTGGTAAGTACAAACTTGTCACTTTCAAAAACTAGCCTAAACCTATTTTTGCTCAACAAAGATCCGAAAACAAGATTCTGACGAATGTTCGGTACATGCAACACATTGTTGAGAGTGAGTTCCTTTCTAGATGTCATTTTCAGAATAATCTTTCATTGTCCTTCAACTTTAGAAGTCGAGGAGTTGCCCATAAAAAGTTGTTCACTGTTGTCCACTATAGAATAAGATGTGAACATCTTTATGTCAGCACAACTATGGCGAGTAGCACTAGTGTCCACCCACCATTCTTTTGGATTTCCGACAAGATTTGCCTCGAAAACAACTGCAGAAAGATTTTTGTCATCAACACCATTGGAAATTTTGTCCACTTCGATCATATTGGCTTGAGCACGCTTCTTGCTTGATCTTCCTTTGTCTTTGCGTTTGCTACGGTAATCTTTAGCCCTATGTCCCTCTTTGTCACAAATGTAACATTTGCCATTGAACTTGTACTTTTTAGTTTCTCCTCCTTTAGATCCTTGTGCAGAACTTTCTCCAGAAAACTTTCGTTTCTTTGCTTTTGGAGCATGTTCCACCACATTTGCCTTGGACTCCATTGAATGTTTACCAGCTCACTTCTCTGAATTGTGGTTGTCCTCCTCAATCCTCAAACGCACAATTAATTCCTCCAAAGACATTTCTTTGTGCTTGTGTTTGAGGTAGTTCTTGAATTCCTTCCAGCCTTGTGGTAATTTCTCAATTAAGGTTGCAACTTGGAAGGATTCAATGAGAGACATGCCTTCTGCGTGAATGTCATGCAGAATGAATTGGAGATCTTGAACTTGGTTGATCACAGTCTTAGAATCAACCATCACAAAGTCCAGGAATTTGCCAATCACAAATTTCTTTAAGCCAACATCTTCTGTTTTGTACTTTTTTCCCAAAGACTCCCAAAGTGCCTTTGTCGTTTTGATAGGACTGTAGACGTTGTGCAATGTGTTGTCAAGTCCATTCAAGATGTAGTTCCGGCAAAGGAAATCAGCATGTTTCTAAGCATCAACTGCAGCAACCACTTGCCAGTCGGTTTCATCCTCTTTCAGAGTAGGAGTATCCTCACAGAGGAAACGTGCCAGGTTGAGAGTAGTAAGATAAAACAGCATTTTTTGCTGCCATCTTTTAAAATCAGTTCTTGAGAACTTCCTTGGCTTCTTACCGTGATTGACTAGCACAGTCACAATAGGAGGGGTTGGAGCAATTGCAGACACAACACTAGCACTCGTTTGAGCATTAGTTTGACCAGTTTCAGTAGCCATGAATTCTAAATTATAAAAAAAAAATTATAATTAAATTTTTATACCACACAAAAAATTTAAACCAAAACCACATAATTAAATTCCGTAAAAAAAAAAAAAAAAAAAAAAAGAATTGGAAATTTTATTTTCAATTAATTTGAAAATAAAATAAAATTTTATTTAAACAAATTAATTCCACACAGAAAATTAAATTTTTGTAACACTTCATTAATTAAAATTCTTTTAATTAATGAACACTTAGAAATTATTTCTGAAAACCAAAAATTAATTTCTGACAAACTTCATAAATACATATTCTGAATTGTTAATGACACCAGTATATTACTACTAGTTGTCAAAGAAAATAAACAATATATTACTACTATTTGTCAAACAATATATTACTACTATTTTTTTTTCCAACCAGAATATTTCTTTGTAAAACCACAGAAAATAATTTATGTAATAAGAAGAAAGAGAAAAGGAAACAAACGAAACATTTTGTATAAACAGAATAATTCGAGTTTCTCTTAAGATTGTTAGAACAATTTTCTATGTAAAATAAATAATTTGAAACCAAATAAAATAAATAAAAATAAATCACTTACAGAATTTATTTTACCGAACTGAATAAAACTTTAAAAGATCAAGGCTAGTGTGTGACACTCTGTCATTCAGACAAATTCACCATGTTACAGTGCGTACGGATAAAAGGCGTCTATCTCCCAGAATACAATGATCATCACAAATTGTAGTAACACTCTAAACAATTTTTACGGCGAACAAAAATCTGTGTTTTATACTCTCTGAATTTTTCTCTAAAACTAGAATGAAGAACAATGCAATGAAAAGCAAAACCAGGAGGGGGACATATTTTTCTCGATGTTTTTTATCATAAAATCTACTGGAACAAGCGTGGAATTTATAGACCCGAACAGGTCTGAATTTTAAACCGAACAAGTAGGTTTTGAATTCAACAGGTGCAGTAACTGTTAGAATAGATAACAGCTGGGCAGTTTTTATCTATTTGAAACTGCTGGCAGGTTTGAATCTGTCTAGGCAGTTTAAATTTGTTTTGTGCAGAAACTATATCTGGCCGGGCGTAACAGATTTGAAAAACAGTTTGGAAAGTTTAATATGTTTGGAAAAATTAGACTGGAGGAGGAAACATTCGACAGGAAATTAAATTCAAGTTTGAATTAATTTTGTTAAGAATTTTGGAAAAAATTCAAATAAATTTTCTCCAAAAAAATAATATTAGAACCGACCCGACCTTCGCACGGCCGGTTAGACAGACGGCGGCGGCAGCTCGCACGCGTGTGTGGTGGTTTGAGCCAAGGTTCAATTTGTCCATAACTCCTCCCTTCTACAACCTTGAGGTGCCCCTTGGGGCCCAACCCAAGTGTTACTACCTAGAACTTATATACACACATAAGTCTTCTTAAGTTTTCAATGTGGGATAACCATTTCAAGGAAACCCACATTTTACTTCTTTAATAGTTCATTCCACGAACTTGAAAACGACGTCAAGTTCCCATTCACTCATAAATGGTTTTGACGAACCGTCTTCACCATGTGACTTGTCATGCGGCAAGGAACACATCACCTCTTTGGACCCACCTCAAAAGATGTGTAAACCCCACTAAAATTTGGGCTCAAAGTTGGCCCAAAATAAGTCTATAAAAACTAAATTTCCGACATATGTTTTACAGAAAATGTGTAAGTTTTCACGAAGGTGTCAGTTTTAGCAAAGGTGTAGATTTTAAAAAAGAAAGTATTTGACAAAATGTCACGCCCCAAACCCGCCCCTAAAAGTTTGGGCATGACCACCTCAGAAATGGACATAAAACCTGATGAATATAATTTATGGGGCCTAAACGGAAGCATTAAATATCATATAACAGTGTAAAATAATATCCATTGAGCTACCACTACTATGCCAGGATCGCAAACAGAACATAACACATAAAGATAGCTATGTACATATATATAAACATTACATACACATCAATCTTAACAGACATTTAGGGTACAAATTAATAATTTAGCAAAACTCCATAACTTGAACGGTCAACACCTAAGAGCTTTGATATTCCGGAATTGACAACTGGGTAACGGAAGCCACAGGTTAAGGTTGACCTCCAGGTTGAGTGCCTACAGGAATAGACATAAAACAAAGTGAGCCAAGCTCAGTGAATAATAGCACATAACAATTCAATGTACAACATGAATTATAATACATATCTGTGCATTTATCAATAAAGAGAACATATGGTTAATTTGTTTCTGTATGCATAGCAAGGTATCTTATTCAAAGAACTTGTCATATCTTGAACATTCGGAGTTTCGTAGCATATCTAGGCATTTTGGGAAAATTATCCAGAAAACGTATCATATCACAAACATGTCGGAAGTTCATAGCATTTTTATCATTTCAGAAAATACTTATCATACTAAACATTTCGTAACCCAAAATATGGATTTCATTAAACACACTTTCATATACCAATGTAGAGTTCACATAACGAGTCTGAATTTGTATTTAATCATAATGGTCTTAGACCTTATCTTGGAACATATCCATAATTTCACAAATTGGCTCTCGGCCTCATTGATTCATAACTTTACAAATGGCTCCTGGCCACATAAGTTCATAGTTCACAAATGGCCCTTGGCCTCATAGGTTCATAGTTCACAAATGGCCCATGGCCACATAAGTTCATAGTTCACAAATGGCCCTTGGCCTCATAGGTTCATAGTTCACAAATGGCCCATAGCCACATAAGTTCATAGTTCACAAATGGCCCTTGGTCTCATAGGTTCATAGTTCACAAATAGCCCATGGCCACATAAGTTCATAATTCACAAGTTGTATCTTTCATAACTTCACAAATTATATCTTTCACAGAACGGCCGTAGGCCTCATAATGTTCACATATGTACGGACTCAAGAGGTGGCTCGTACGGATTCTAAAGGTCGCTCCCACTAACGTGTAGCACTTAGTTCCGTACATGTAATAACCCACATTCATGTCCTAGTCATGTTCATGTGCATTTTCATGATTTTGTCTTGTTAAGCTTGCATTTGTAGACTTAGACTTGTTTTGCCTAGGTAAAGGCTCTTGTCTTGTCTTGATGCTATCACGTTTTGCCTAAGTGTTGTATTCATGCTTTGTTCCTTCCTTGCTGTCTCAAGCCTAGGTCATGTTAAGCCTAGGTCATGCCAAGCCTAGGTCATGCTAAGCCTAGGTCGTGTTAAGCCTAGGTCATGCCAAGCCGAGGTCATCTTAAGCCTAGGACCATCTTGGAACCACTTTGGTTGACCTGCACCATCACCTAGGCATATTGGCCGAGATGTCATCATCTAGGCCGAGGTGTGCATCACCTAGGCCGAGATATGCATCATCTAGGCCGAGATGTTATCATCTAGGCATCCTAGATCCTTAATCCTTGCACCTAGTGATCTTGTTCTGGGACTGGAATGACCTAGACCGAGGTGTGGCACATCTAGGCCGAGGTGTGGCACAGCTTGGCCAAGTGTTATCCTTCCTAGCCGAGGTCATTGAGACCTTACTTGCCGAAGCCTATGTCCTTAGCCGAGATCATTACTTGCTGGAGTGCCTTGCCGTCTAGCTTGTTGAGTACGCTTTGTCATAGCCTTGTCTTGTCACTCAGTCACCTTTTTAAGAGAACCAACCCGGTAGCGCCACGTGTCCGAGCAGAGTGTTAAGTCAGCCGGCAGAGAGAGGAACCTATCATTTGTTATATCCTTGTTTTGGAGAAGAGAGAGAAGCTCTAGGAGAAGAAGAGGAGTTCTTGAGAGATAGTAGATTTTCAAGCTTGATCCCTAGAGATCGAACCGTTAGATCCGTGTTCTAAGGTTAGATTCTTGATTTGCTCATGTTGTTCCTTATGATCATGTTATTGCATTGCATGATTAAATATGATTTGTAAGCCATGCATTGCTTTGAAGTTCGGTTTTAGAAAGAGAAAATAGTATTCATGTGTTCTTCAAGAAAAGTCATGTTTTGATCCGAAAGCTCATGCCAAGATCCATGTTTTTGTGTTTGTTTTCATATGATCTTCGAGTATGGGTACCCAGGTCCATGTTTTCAAGCTCATAGCATGAAATCCCATATTTTGTAATAACAAGTTATGATTTTAGCATTCATGTTCTTCATGTTCTTCATGTTCATGTTCTTCATGTCCTTCAAGGAGGAAACCCAGATTTCCAGACCTCGTTTCCCTAGGTGTGATCACTGATACCACCCTTGCCTAGATCCCACATAGGCCAAGCATCGTATCTCACCTTGGCCTACCTTGCATGATCACTTGCACCTTAGTTTATCTTGCATGCACACCTAGGCTAACCACTGCACACCTAGGCCGACATGGTACACCCTTGCCAGCATCTTGTAACACCTCGGCAGAGAGCTGTACACTGAAGCCTAGGTAACCACACCTCGGCCAAGAGGTGTGGGACCTCGGCCAAGACCTCCTGAGTTCACTCAGCTAGGTCATTTTAGCCTAGATCATCTCTGTGCATCCATTCCAGGACCTGGTTGGTACCAAGAATGTTTTCCCTAGATGTTTTCCAGCATGTTTTCCCTAGATGATTTCCAGCATGTTTTCCCTAGATCATTTGCATGCATGTGAAGCTTGTTTTTAAGAGTGCATTCAATAGGCTTTGCCATGTGTTTGTAGGACTTGGACCTTTGCCTTGATCCCGACGTCCCAAGAACTATGTGAGTGGTATTTTTAATAAAGCTACGTTATCATGTTTTGATAAGCCTTGCTTTGCTTTGTTTTGACAAGTATTTGTTAAGCATGAATGATTACCCTTATTTTATGTATCAAGTATAAGCTTTGTTTTGGATGACATTCTTGGAACCGTCCTTTCGTGTTAGGGGACGTTAAGCCTAAGTAACACCGTCCTTCGTGTTAGGGGACGTTAAGCCCAAGTAACATAGTCCTTCCGTGCTAGGGGACTTTAAGCCCAAGTAGCATAGTCCTTCCGTGCTAGGGGACTTTAAGCCCAGGTAGCACCGTCCTTTCGTGCTAGGGGACGTTAAGCCCAAGTAGCACCCTTGTTAAGATATCGGCCACCGACGGACTATGAACGGGTGTGCTGGATGCTGAGGTTATGCTTTTGTTTTGCCCGGAATGTCATCACCCCAAGTACATGTTTAGATACAAGTTATGCCAAGTACATGTTTTGAACAAACTATGATATATGTATTGTTTTGACAAGACCTCGGGAATCATTCATTTAACCCTTTATTACTTGTACCATTCACTGAATATCCAAGCTCACCCTCTCCTTATATATATGTAGGTGGCAAGCAAGAAGGCGGTGATGCCTAAGATGTTATGTGCGAGATGTTTGATTCATGTTTTGTATCGTCTTGAAGATTATGCTTCTTAGTTGTAATTCATATCTTTTGCATACTTCGGCTTGAGAAGCCTTTTGATCAAGATGTAACATGTACTTTATTTTATTTGTATCCAAGTAGTAAACTATATTAAGATGTATGTCATTTCATTTGATCTATGCACAGCTCTCATGGACTAATTAGATTTATATATATTGCTTCCGCACATGCTAGCCCCATATGTAATGCTCTGATTGTGTGTGAATTTTGAAAGTTGGCCTTCCGTAATCTCGGATTACTGGCCATCACGGCACCATTCTACTAGGGGCGGAATGGGGTCGTGACAGTACAGCACTTTGTTCCATACCAGAAATCATCATAACATATTAACTTCATAATAATGCAGAAAGTACATACATTCTTCCCATTATTCACATACATTACCATCGGTAATATAAGTTTAACAGAACGTTACTGATATTTGTTAGCAAAAGGGAACCACATTCCAGAAATACGTAGATATTATAGTTTCATAATACACATAATCACATCAATAGGTCAGAACAGTTCATATCATAGCATGAATCATGTAACAATGTTATTGATACTTAATTCCTTTCTGTTAACCAACTTCACAGTGTTAATAGTTTGTATGCAATTCTTATGCAGAAGCCTGAGTAATTCGTAGGATGGTACATTAATAATAAACATTAGCCATAACCAAAATACAGAGGAGGTTCAGAGTCATACCAATGTACACCAAAATCTTTCAATGTTTCCACTGATTCCCAACATAATATTCACATAACTATTTGTGAAGAATAGAACGTTAAACAAAAGAATCATTACTGGTAATTAAATGTGCGATTCCTGTACTATTACTCACAATGTTTTGGTGGAGCATTTATTCCTCCCGAAGCGTGTCCTACACACATACGAAGTCACACATTAATTCTCTAAATCAATGCCCTTAATTCCTTTCTGATTTTAACATGATTTACAACGCTCATAACAACGTTCATTCGTAAATTTTTAACGTTATTTCAAAACATCTCAGAAATCCAATTAAACTTGTACACGTATAATTCAACCCATCAATTCCATGATTCTATTATCAATTTGGCAAAATCATTATTTATCATTACAAATTAACCTAGGGTTTCCAAACAAAAAATAAAGTTTTCATAAATATTCAACCTTCTCATACTATTACCTTACATCCCAATTTCTCAATGATTCTACATCTAGAATTCTCAATCCATCATTTAAACCCACCAATTTAACTCCCAACATCACAAACCCTAAAACCCCCAATTCTCATACTAGACACTATATGCTCAAAAATGGAGATTTGTACATTTATACCATGAAAATACCCCAAATCTATCTATCAATATAAGTATTGGAGAGGATTAGAACCCCTACCTCGAGGAACAAACAAAGGAGCAAGATTGAGAAGAATCTTCCAAAATCTCGAAATTCCAATCGGTAGAACATAATAATCTTCAAGCTTCTTCACTTCTTGATGGGTGATCTTGATCTAAACTAAGGGAAATGGAAGGTTTTGGAGATCAAGGACCTAGGGTTTTCGGACCTAGGTAAGAGGGAAGAAGAGGGAAAATGAAAATGTGAAGAATGATCTAGAAAAGAGGCTTTAAACTCGCTGAATTCGCGTCCCACGCTCGAGCGTCGCTTCCCACACTCGAGCGGACATGCTTCCAGCACAGATTTCAAAACTTCGAACAGGTATAACTCTCCCATCCGGACTCCGTTTTAGGTCGTTCTTGTGTCCAAATTAAAGCCCCGGAAATAAGCTTTCCAATGGTTCTAACCTCACATCCAAATTCAAAGTGTGGAGAAAGAAAAGGGCAAAAGAGTGGCGGCTGGTCGTAGACGAATCATTTAAATTAAAGCTTTTGATTCCATCCTACTTTATCTTCATTTTACCACCTCAACCCGTACTCCAAAATAACATAAGAAGGTTCTCAGTACACTAATAAAATGTCCAAAACGAACCCACGTGCCTCAGAAATACAACTCAACCTGGAGACCCGCTCAAGCGCCCAACCTTGCGCTCGAGCGCGAAGACCAACAAAGACGTCCGCTCGAGCGTCAACTCCCCCGCTCGAGCGGAAAATCACAACTCCCAGAATCTCAAGCCGTCTGCGAAATTTGCTGGGAACCCCAAATGTCCGCTCGAGCGTCAACTCCTCCGCTCGAGCGGAGGGAAAGATTCTGGGTCGTCACATCCTTCCCTCCTTAAAAGAAATTTCATCCTCGAAATTGAAGAAACCCAAATAGAAGGCAGTTCAAACATAAATGGAAACACATTCTGTAATGTTCCAAAACTAGATCCACACTTGGGACAGGAAAGGATCACAAATACTTTCGATTAACATACACGCATCAAAATTTCAACGGGCAAGGAGCAACACTAACCATTTATAATCCCAAAGCCCATGACAACTTCTCAATTAACAACTAAGCGCACCACGTCTAGTGAATGCCCAAAACTCAATTTCAAAGACAATTCACATTGTACGATCCAACACCAAAATTTTCAATTGCACTTTAATTAACGGCATCACCAACTTTTTATTTCATTGACATTTAAAAAACATAGAATAGTGAAGACCATCATACAAATTCTCCTTAAAGACACTTACATAGAGGAGCTCCTACTCAACTTCAAGAGAAGTCAATCAAAAGATCAAACATACCTCAAGCTTTGAAATCTCTACAACCTTTTCACTTCCTCACTTACTTCCTTGAAGATCTATGCTCTTCTTTTCAATCCTTATTTCTTTCTATGCGTAAGAAGACTTAGATATATACATAGATAGTCATACATAAAAACATGTAGGATAAAATCCTATCATTTAATCATTCCGAAATTGAAATCTCGTAAACATACTTAAGATTACATAAAAATTAAGCTGGTCACAGATACAAAATCAATTTTAGATAATTAAACTTTCAAGGTTTCCAATTTCTTATTCAATTATGCAAAATAAATTCCCACAGCATGCATTAAGTTCAATCATAATGAAAGTACTCTCCACTAAGTCTCTAACTAGGTCAGCCCAGCTGTAATAGTTCATACGCAATTTGGATTCGAGAGTACACATTCAAACTTATCTTATAATGCAATTTACTCGGTGGGACATGACCATTACGGTTACATATAGTTCCCAAAATAACTTAATTACGTGGTTAGACTTAAATCCTATTATGCATCATTGAATCAGATCTTAGAGCCTACCAAATAAGGTTCTACCTAGGAGGTACCATATTTTCCATTTACGAAAATATATCAAAATCATATCATTATGTAGATTTTAAACCACATTCTCTACTTCTTGATAAAATCTGAACAGTGGGAAGAAGAATCCCCATTATAGACACCTGATCATGCCGTCATATGTTTAAATCTAAATAATAAATACAACTATCAAAACAAGGCCAGAAATTGAATTCAAAATCGTACTTGACTAATCATTCATAACCGTAAGGTATAACATTTTCCTTTACTAGCACTTTTTCTTGTCATAGCACAAACTAGTTTGGTCCCCTTTTCCACTATTTGAACAATTCTTCCTTTTTTTTACTAGAAGACACAAAGTCACTCACATGGTTTCGTCTTTACAACTTGTAATTATAGTGGATCAACAAACGGTCATACAGAAATTAGAGACCAATCATCTGGCCCGATTAGTTAACATACATAGAGTGTCCAGTTATTCCTCGTACATAGATTCTACCAAGTTCGTTCATAAGATCATAAATCAGTAACTATAATATCGAACAACACATGCAACAGTATAGCAAGGAATAATTTGATTTCGTAACATCAAGGTTCATAATTCTTAGTATTGTAATCACGTAGTGAGTATCGTACAATGTTGTCTAAACATGCAAGAGAAGATAAATGTCCAATACGTATCGCTAACCCATTAGCAAAATGGAATATTCCCATGTCCATTTGTTTTCACTGTAATCCTCGATATCATGCAAAACAATTCACATCATAACCTCCATATAGGTGATAGAGGACAATTTCGCAATATCTAACATTTACATAGTTACACATAAATATTTCACAGAAATGATTTCTCAACCTTAAATAATTTTATTTATTTAGTTTGACTTCGAAGTAGTCAATAGCTGCCTCGTTTTCTTTTCTTGACGTGGGTGAGGTCCTTCATATCATTCAATCATTTCTTACACGAAATCTTGATCGCAAATTACAGAATACACGTAAACAAACCAGATTACAGACTTCAGGTCACAGATCACAGATTCCATAAACAATCCCGATTACACATAAATTGAACTCATTCGACACTATCAATTCACATCACGTTATAACATAGCATAAATGGAACGGATAAATAAAAACATGTTCATACATATTCTTAGTTATACTTAAATCAGAACAGAAATCAGAGTCTATGCTTGATCATAATCCACCCGTACAAGACCGTCGATGGCAAAACATAATCCACCCGTACAAGACCGTCGGTGGCAAGAGATATCTTGTAACAGACTTAAACCACGGTATTATTACCCCCGGGCAAGGGCCATAAGACCACGGTATTATTACCCCCGGGTAAGGGCCTTGTATTAAGGATGCCATTAATACTTTTACATACATGAATCATCATTCCTTAATTCGTAACGTAACATGTCAGAAAATAAAACATTGCTTGTCATATCATGTCATTTTCGTGCGCTTAACAAAATAGAATAATTCACTTCTTATATGGATCACTGTATACATAACTTTTTCTTGCAGCCGATCATACGTAACATGATTCAACTATTATACAAAACACAACTTATCAAAATACGTATCACAATAACTTTTCAAATCATAGATCCAAACAGTACCATGACAAGAAAGACATCACTATATCATAACTAAATATTGCATACTTAGTGTTTAAGCAATTCATAACAACCAAAAATTACATGTGCATTACTTACCAATCATTTTCCCTTTTCATTCAACCCAAGGTGATCCTCTATCCTTATTTCTGCCATGCTCCACACAACAATCAATCATATATATATACACAAGGAAGGTACAATAGACATGGCTCATAATCGTTAACGTAAACAAATTGCATTTAATGTTGCTATCAGTCTTTTCATATATACTAAGGATGTCATGCATAAAGCCTAAGACTTTTCTAGACATCCTACAGCTCAATGGATCCGTGTGTGAGATAGCAACTCGTGCTCTGATACCACTTGTCACGCCCCAAACTTGCCCCTAAAAGTTTGGGCATGACCACCTCAGAAATGGACATAAAACCTGATGAATATAATTTATGGGGCCTAAACGGAAGCATTAAATGTCATATAACAGTGTAAAATAATATCCATTGAGCTACCACTACTATGCCAGGATCGCAAACAGAACATAACACATAAAGATAGCTATGTACATATATATAAACATTACATACACATCAATCTTAACAGACATTTAGGGTACAAATTAATAATTTAGCAAAACTCCATAACTTGAACGGTCAACACCTAAGAGCTTAGATATTCCGGAATTGACAACTGGGTAACGGAAGCCACAGGTTAAGGTTGACCTCCAGGTTGAGTGCCTACAGGAATAGACATAAAACAAAGTGAGCCAAGCTCAGTGAATAATAGCACATAACAATTCAATGTACAACATGAATTATAATACATATCTGTGCATTTATCAATAAAGAGAACATATGGTTAATTTGTTTCTGTATGCATAGCAAGGTATCTTATTCAAAGAACTTGTCATATCTTGAACATTCGGAGTTTCGTAGCATATCTAGGCATTTTGGGAAAATTATCCAGAAAACGTATCATATCACAAACATGTCGGAAGTTCATAGCATTTTTATCATTTCAGAAAATACTTATCATACTAAATATTTCGTAACCCAAAATATGGATTTCATTAAACACACTTTCATATACCAATGTAGAGTTCACATAACGAGTCTGAATTTGTATTTAATCATAATGGTCTTAGACCTTATCTTGGAACATATCCATAATTTCACAAATTGGCTCTCGGCCTCATTGATTCATAACTTCACAAATGGCTCCTGGCCACATAAGTTCATAGTTCACAAATGGCCCTTGGCCTCATAGGTTCATAGTTCACAAATGGCCCATGGCCACATAAGTTCATAGTTCACAAATGGCCCTTGGCCTCATAGGTTCATAGTTCACAAATGGCCCATAGCCACATAAGTTCATAGTTCACAAATGGCCCTTGGCCTCATAGGTTCATAGTTCACAAATGGCCCATGGCCACATAAGTTCATAATTCACAAGTTGTATCTTTCATAACTTCACAAATTATATCTTTCACAGAACGGCCGTAGGCCTCATAACGTTCACATATGTACGGACTCAAGAGGTGGCTCGTACGGATTCTAAAGGTCGCTTCCACTAACGTGTAGCACTTAGTTCCGTACAGCACTTTGTTCCATACCAGAAATCATCATAACATATTAACTTCATAATGATGCAGAAAGTACATACATTCTTCCTATTATTCACATACATTACCATCGGTAATATAAGTTTAACAGAACGTTACTGATATTTGTTAGCAAAAGGGAACCACATTCCAGAAATACGTAGATATTATAGTTTCATAATACACATAATCACATCAATAGGTCAGAACAGTTCATATCATAGCATGAATCATGTAACAATGTTATTGATACTTAATTCCTTTCTGTTAACCAACTTCACAGTGTTAATAGTTTGTATGCAATTCTTATGCAGAAGCCTGAGTAATTCGTAGGATGGTACATTAATAATAAACATTAGCCGTAACCAAAATACAGAGGAGGTTCAGAGTCATACCAATGTACACCAAAATCTTTCAATGTTTCCATTGATTCCCAACATAATATTCACATAACTATTTGTGAAGAATAGAACGTTAAACAAAAGAATCATTACTGGTAATTAAATGTGCGATTCCTGTACTATTACTCACAATGTTTTGGTGGAGCATTTATTCCTCCTGAAGCGTGTCCTACACACATACGAAGTCACACATTAATTCTCTAAATCAATGCCCTTAATTCCTTTCTGATTTTAACATGATTTACAACGCTCATAACAACGTTCATTCGTAAATTTTTAACGTTATTTCAAAACATCTCAGAAATCCAATTAAACTTGTACACGTATAATTCAACCCATCAATTCCATGATTCTATTATCAATTTGGCAAAATCATTATTTATCATTACAAATTAACCTAGGGTTTCCAAACAAAAAATAAAGTTTTCATAAATATTCAACCTTCTCATACTATTACCTTACATCCCAATTTCTCAATGATTCTACATCTAGAATTCTCAATCCATCATTTAAACCCACCAATTTAACTCCCAACATCACAAACCCTAAAACCCCCAATTCTCATACTAGACACTATATGCTCAAAAATGGAGATTTGTACATTTATACCATGAAAATACCCCAAATCTATCTATCAATATAAGTATTGGAGAGGATTAGAACCCCTACCTCGAGGAACAAACAAAGGAGCAAGATTGAGAAGAATCTTCCAAAATCTCGAAATTCCAATCGGTAGAACATAATAATCTTCAAGCTTCTTCACTTCTTGATGGGTGATCTTGATCTAAACTAAGGGAAATGGAAGGTTTTGGAGATCAAGGACCTAGGGTTTTCGGACCTAGGTAAGAGGGAAGAAGAGGGAAAATGAAAATGTGAAGAATGATCTAGAAAAGAGGCTTTAAACTCGCTGAATTCGCGTCCCACGCTCGAGCGTCGCTTCCCACACTCGAGCGGACATGCTTCCAGCACAGATTTCAAAACTTCGAACAGGTATAACTCTCCCATCCGGACTCCGTTTTAGGTCGTTCTTGTGTCCAAATTAAAGCCCCGGAAATAAGCTTTCCAATGGTTCTAACCTCACATCCAAATTCAAAGTGTGGAGAAAGAAAAGGGCAAAAGAGTGGCGGCTGGTCGTAGACGAATCATTTAAATTAAAGCTTTTGATTCCATCCTACTTTACCTTTATTTTACCACCTCAACCCGTACTCCAAAATAACATAAGAAGGTTCTAAGTACACTAATAAAATGTCCAAAACGAACCCACGTGCCTCAGAAATACAACTCAACCTGGAGACCCGCTCAAGCGCCCAACCTTGCGCTCGAGCGCGAAGACCAACAAAGACGTCCGCTCGAGCGTCAACTCCCCCCCTCGAGCGGAAAATCACAACTCCCAGAATCTCAAGCCGTCTGCGAAATTTGCTGGGAACCCCAAATGTCCGCTCGAGCGTCAACTCCTCCGCTCGAGCGGAGGGAAAGATTCTGGGTCATCACACAAAAGGTATAAATTTTTAGAAAAGGAATAAGTTTTTTCACAAAAGGTGTAAGTTTTCATAAATGTGTAAATTTTAGGAAATAACGTATTTCACAAAAGCTATAACTTTTCAGAAAAGGTGTAAGTTTTTTTCACAAAAAGGTGTAAGTTTCCAGAAAATGTGTAACTTTTTTCACAAGAAGGTACAAGTTTTCAGAAAATGCGTAAGTTTTGACAAACGTGTAAGTTTTAACAAAGGTGTAAATTTTAGGAAATAAGGTATTTCACAAAAGGTGTCACTTTGCAGAAAAGGTGTAAGTTTTAACAAAGGTGTAAATTTAGAAAGAAAGTATTTCGCAAAAGGTGTAACTTTTCAGAAAAGGTGTAAGTTTTCATAAAAGGTATAAGTTTTAATAAATGTAAGTTTTAACAAAGATGTAAATTGTAGGAAAGAAAGTATTTCACAAAAGGTATAACTTTTTAGAAAAGTTATAAGTTTTCATAAAAGTGTAAGTTTTAACAAATGTGTAAATTTTTGGAAAGAAAGTATTTTACAAAAGGTGTAATTTTTCAGAAAAGATGTAAGTTTTAAAATGTGTATGTTTTCACAAAATGTGTAAATTTTCACAAAGGTGTAAGTTTTAACAAATGTGTAAATTTTAGGAAAGAAAGTATTTCACAAAATGTGTAATTTTTCCGAAAATGTGTAAGTTTTTTCAGAAAAAGGTGTAAGTTTCCACAAAAGGTGTAAGTTTTCACAAAGATGTAAGTTTTAACAAAGGTGTAAATTCTAGGAAAGAAAGCATTTAGCAAAAGGTGTAACTTTTCAGAAAATGTGTAAGTTTTTTCACAAAAAGGTGTAAGTTTTCACAAAATGTGTAAATTTTCACAAAGAGTGTATTTCACAAAAGGTGCAAGTTTTCAAAAAATGCGTAAATTTTTTTACAAAGAGGGTCTTTCATAAAGGCGGTAAGTTTTCACAAAATGTGAAAGTTTTCACAAAAGGCGTAAATCATTTCACAACTTACGTAATTGATTTTTCAAAAAATACGTAAGTGATTGCAAATACGTAGGAATCTTCGGAGAACATTTTTATTTCACAAAATTGCGTAATTTTCACAAAGTCACGTAAGTTATGTCACAAAACTCAAGGTAGTTTACACAAAATGACACGTAAGTTTGTTTCTCAAATTTTTTAACAATAGAAAAATGTGTAAGTCACTACAACAAATTACATTTTTGGCGACCAAAAGGATTTTATTCTCCAAAAGTTACATTTTTGGCAACTAAAAAATTTATTAGGCGCCATTAGTTTGTGGTTTAGCTACTATATTATTTTAGTCAATATATATTCTTTATTGGCGACTAAAAAAGAATTTAGTCGTTACATATGATGTAAATAGGCAACTGAAAAAATTTTAGTTGGCGTAAGTCTAGATTTTAGGCTACTAATTCTTATTTTAGTCGTCGTATACAATTATTTGCCAACAAAAGAAAGTTAAGTCACCAAATAACAGGCTTATTTTTCAGTTAGTCTTTGCTAATCAAATAATTTTGTTGGCAAATATAAACTTTTGGTGACTAAAAAGATTTAGTCATTGTATATTCAATTTTTATCGACGACAAAAAAAAATTAGTAGCGAAATTATACTTTTGGCTACAACAAATTAGTCATTATTGACTAATATTTCTCGACAAATAATAATTTAGTTGCTAAAGGGTGAAAATTTTTATTATCGCACCCCTCTTCTCTGTTTCAGACAAACACTTTCTTCTCTGTTCTCTCTCATACACACATAGAACAGTCACCACCAAACCTCACCCCCGCTCACCACCCATCAGTCAGTCGCCACCGTCGCACATCGCTACTACCACCGCCGCAAATTAACACTACCACTACCGCAAATCACAGGTTCTGTCTCTCTCTCTCTCTCTCTCTCTCTCTCTCTCTCTCTCGATCTTGGTCTCTCTCTATCGATCTCGGTTTCTTCTCTATCGATCTCGGTCTCTCTGTTTCTGTCGATCTCGGTCTCTCTCTCTGTTGATCTCTGTCTCTCTCTCAATTCCTATCAATCTCGGTCTCTCTCTCTCTCTCTCTGTCTATTTCTATTGATCTCGATCTCTCTATCTCTATCGATCTCGGACTCTCTTTCTCTCTCTCCATTTTCCCAAATTGATGGTTAAATACTTTTATTTATGTTGAGAAATTCATATCTCAGTGTTCTATGAAATGTTAATGAAAAATCTAGAAATCCCCTAGATGTTGATTTGTGATTATGTATCAATTTTAAGCAGTATATAACAATCCCAATCAAACAATCAAGCCAAATCGACACAACGATTTTACGTGGAAAAACCACAATTGGACACCTCCAATTGTGATAAAAAAAACCACGGGCAAAAGCCACAAAACAATCCACTAAAAAGACATAAAGAAATTACACAGGTATACTCTTAATTACCTAGCGAATCCACGCCCGAATTGAACCAACCCCTATGTGTCTCTTCCAACCCCGTCTTCACCTCGGAATTGTCTTGAACATGAGCCACTCCAGAATCCACCAAAGCTTCAGGCTCGAATTCTTCAGAATCCACCGAAGAACAACTCTCTCTTTTGTGTAGAACAAACAAATAATCCTTTGATGTATACTCTTTAAACCATGAGTTGAATACTCAATCAAAACATCAAAGAAAACTAGCAAAATATCCCCGGATATAAACCTTAATCTCCAAGAAGAAGATTTGGAGGAGTAATCCTAAAATCTGACAAAAACACGTACTTATAGAAATCTGGGACTGCGAAGCTCGCTCGAGCGAAGACTCTCTCGCTCGAGCGAGGAACCAGAAACGCGTGTTTTCCATAAGTGGTTTCGCTCGAGCCACGCACCCTTCGCTCGAGCGTACATTCATCTCTTTCAGGTTTTTACACAGACACAGCCTTCGCTCGAGTGAGTAAGGGCGGACAGGCAACTTTGAATGCAATTTTGCATTTTGCTTCGGGGGCGCTGCCCCTCGACCCCGCCGTGGCGCTGCCCTGAACCCGCCAAGGAGTGCTACCCCCTTGACCCCCGCAAGCTGACCGGGCAGCTCGATCCCCGTCATAATCAGCGAAGTGACAATCTTGAAAGTATTAACGTCAGAAACTTCTCTGTAAGGCACAATTCGGGTTGGATTCGCATCTAATAAACTCATAGCCTCACTGAAATAAAAGTGAGAAAACAAATACAACTGAAAGGAGTTTTGTCAAACGGGGTTGCCAAGAATAAAAACCTAACAGTTAGAAAGTTAGATTTTGATTCAAGTCACATGATAATCAAATTGTTGAGGGTTAATTATGATGACACACGAAATTGAGGCAAAGAATGTGAATCCAATTAAGGGCAATAACGTAACAATAGACTGAGGAAGTTGAAGACTTGTTTCCAGTTTGAATTTGAATAACCACTCATAATTGAGAAATGTTTTTATTTTTATTTTTGCTTTCAGATTCGGCAATGTGTTGATTGGGGAAATGGAGATGTGCCAACAAATTACGCAGCAAACTGGTGTTATAGTCGATCCAATATACACGTTAGCTGCTTGGGAATTAGCAATACAACTTAGCTAGAGTGAGTCAAAAGGCGGTGCAAAAGTGGCGATGCTTCACACCGGAGGTACAATGGGCTTGTTTGGGTTAGCACGAAGATACAAGAATTACTTTGACATGCTCAAAGGAACGATTGACTGAGAGCTTCAAATTATACATCAAAGGAATGAAATAAATGGAAATTCAAATATATTAAATTTATCCAGAGTTTTTTTAGCCTAATTGTTTATTGTCTTTTGTTTTCCTTTATGTTCTTTTAAACCCATCCAATGGTTTGTTATAAAAGTCTTTCCTTCAAATTTTTAGCTATGTAAAATTGGAATTGTGGGTAAAATGTTTTTAGGTACATACCATAGCAAACTCATATATCTTTCAAAGTATAAGACAACAGATGATGATGAATCTTAGGCCTATGCTTTTGTTTAATATAATATTCTTATTTTTTAAAAAAATTATTTTTTTAATATCATTTTTATTCGTATTTTTATGTGAGTGAGGGGATAAACTTGGAATAAAATATACCATCATAGAGAGGAGAAGAAACCTTAGTTTCAAAATTATAAAGTTCACCATTCACATAATAAGATTTAAAAATGAAAAAGAAGACTATATGCTTCAATGAGAAATCTATCCTCATGTGGGAACTATTTCCCGTCCATTTTGCTCAAAAAACTCTAAATTCTCACAAGAAAAACAAAACTTCCGGCACACACCCCAATTTGAGCTGATTTTGAACTTCCTAACTAGGTTCTTCAGTTTTTCAACTTTACAGGGCTGAGGTGTAGAAATACAGTAAAGTCAACAAGCCCAGACAATTCATCAAGAAAATCTCCTTTGTAGAAATGGAGAACCTTGTCTGTCATTTCATGCAAGTCTTGAATGACAGTTACCTTTCTCTTAAAATTCTTATCTTTCTAGAGTGCTCGCTCTATTGATTCATAGAACACATTGTCCAAGCCCTTTGCCTTCGCATGCTTCCTCACACTCGGTACTCTGCTCAGGACCCGCCTCATAATTGTGCGAGAAGTATCCATCCTTAAGAATTTCGGGAATTGTTTGTTGTAGTCAAAATTGCTAAGACTGGTCATAATGCATGTCACAATGAAAACAAGTTCAGAATTAAAATCATGTGTATTAGGCTTTATGAGTATCTTATGAATAGTTGAGACGATCTAGTTTTTTCATTTTTCATTTACTGGTTTTTATATTTTTCATTTGCTGATTTTTACAAAATAGACAATTATGCCTTTCAATCTAAAATGACAGAGACAATACATAAACATGTTTCTCGAATGTCCATGTGTTATTTTCCTAACATTCAGTGCTTTGCTACATGATGTCCTTGGTAGATTATTTGCAACCTTGTTAAGTTATGGTTTCATGTTGCAGGTTGTTGAGGGAGAATGTCAACTCTTGTATCTTAGCTAATTATTTCATGCTGCAAGCTGTAATAGATTATTTGCAACATTCAGTGCTAATAGCTAATTAATTTAAAATCTTGTATCTCAGCTCTTCATGCATATGAGTTTCTCTTTATAATTTGTTGAGCGCCTTTCTTTCGCAGTTAATGTCTCCAAGGGACCCCAATCTTCATTTTGTTGCAGGCAATTGACCACATCATTAATTCTGCTGCAAAATCAAATTACATGTCTGCTGGCCAAATAAATGTACCTATTGTTTTTAGAGGACCAAATGGGGTTGCTGCTGGTGTAGGTGCCCAACACTCCCGTGTATGGTTCCTCAAGTTTTTTTTGCAAGTGATGGTTCTTTACTCGCTTGGTTGTTTTCTAAACAAATGACACGTTATTAAGCATCATTGCCTTCAGCCTTAAGGTAATATGAGAGATATATAGTAACTACATATCTCTAAAGCATTGTGTATAGATGATAACTGAAGACTATTAAATTAGTGTCCAATTTGGACGGTTGCAAACAATTGTATTAATAAGTTTCAACCCACCAGTTGTCAATAAGGAGAATGTTAGATTTCTTTTTTCCTTCTTCATTTTCACTAGGTATTTATTACGGTTTAGGTTTGAGTACCTCCAAGTCTAATATTTGATTTACACAGTATCGTTTCTTGTTGTGAACATGTTGAGTTTCTTCATTACTAATCTCAAATATGTTTTCAATGATAAAATTCTAAATCAGCGACACACATAACCATTGATGACATATATGGAATGTCATGTAGTGTTTCGCAGCATGGTATGGCGCCTGTGCTGGTTTGAAAGTGCTGGCCCCATACTCATCCGAAGATGCTCTTGAACTGCTAAAAGCTACCATTAGAGAACCTGATCCTGTTGTTTTCCTTGAAAATGAGTTATTGTGATACTCAGTGCAGCATTAAGTTGTAATATATCAACCTTATCCATATATATCATTATTATTATCCAATATGACTTTTGTGCTTCAGATATGGTGAGTCTTTCCCTATTTCGGCAAAAGTTCTTGATTTCAGTTTTTGCCTCCCAATAGGGAAAGCTAAGGTATTTTTCCTTAAGATTATGATAGTTTTTGTAGCTGCTTCTGCTATCTTGTGTTGTTATTTATTTTATCATGATTCACTATTGTTGTTATTTAAAATTTATTACCTTCTGTCTCCTAGGTAGAGAGAAAAGGAAAGGATGTCACGATTATAACTTTTTCAAAGATGGTGGGCTATGCCATTAAGGTTTGTCTATGAAACTTTATTTACCTTTTGGGATGTGATCTTTGTCATTTAGATATATAACCAAACGTTGCTTGTTCCATGTGAAGACACTGCTTTTGCTTGTCTGTGCCTCATTATTTAATTCAAATATGTTAGAAATGGAATTTTTAAATTTGGTGACACCACTAATACTCTAGAATTTTTGGACATCATACAACTTGAACGCACAAGTACAACTTCACTAAGGAAATCTTTGGTAAGCCTAAACACTTTCTCTCACAATTTTTAATTACAACAAAGGCTCCTTGTTAGTTTGAGAAGCTACCTATTAGGTTTTTAGAGTAAAAAATATGCAATGTGTTAAAAGGATACAATATTATATTAAGGTTTCTAATAACGAGGAAGATGTTGCTTCAGAGATATTTACCAGATCTCTAATGAGTAATGAAATGGAGATATCTAATGCATGTGGAAATGGAGATCAAGATAGTCTTCTAGGAGAGCAGCAATAAGTAAGGAGCACTTGTAATGTGACTAAAATCACATGCTGTAACATTTGAAAAAATGACTGCAAAACGGCTAGATCTTGCTGTTGAATAGTTTGATATACATTGTTGTGCCATTTCCTAGCAGCTTAAATTTTTGGGGCAGTTAGTAAGTTAACATGGCATCAGAGCTCAATTTTGGTAGATGTCTTGGGTCCCCATTTGCATTCTTTCTTCTCTTGCTTGCATTGAAAACTCTCTATGATTGTTTGTTTGCATCCCCATGTGCAAGAAAGATGAGGTTGCAGTGAGGGAGGCTGTTGAATAGCTTGATATACATTGTTAGATCCATTTCCTAACAGTTTTAAGTTTTGGGGACAATTGGTAACCTAACACTTCCAATACAAGAATGGCCTTCAAGGCAGAATCAGTGACGTAGCAAGTTCCATGCAGTCCATTACTGGACTTGCCATTTTCATGTTGTGTGTGTGTCAGCATGTAAATGGATTGTAGTGTAACTATGATCACTATTTTGTTAATACCTAGCTCTAAGCTCTCCAGTAATTGTTACCTTAATATGGATAAAGGGATCAACCTTTTGTAGTCTCATAGCTAAATTGCAACATAGTGCCAGGGTCCACATTGCAGAGGGCAAATGCAGATTCAGATGGCTATCTTGATTAGTTTTCTCTTGATACTATGGATGGTGCTGAAAATTGTTCATTACCAACAGAAGAAACAAGGCAAACTTGTAGTTGCTAGGTGCTCTGTATACTGTTATAAGCAGCAGTAGTAGTTCGACAAGGTTCTTTTACAAACTGTTTGGTTCATGGTATGTCAAATGGTTTATGTTACTCTTAGGTCCTGCCTATTCTAAATTAAACATTGCAGTAATGGCCTCTCTATTGAATTCATTCTCTACAAAGTTATTTTTATGTCTTTGGAATTCAAATATGAATTTAAGAAAATTTGAGACCTCTGTATGGCCGGTTTATTTTGAGTCTGGTTTTATAATTTGAATTTTTTTTTTTCATAAAAAATATTGTGTAATTTTGTGTGTATTATTTACAAACAAAAAATTAGATTAATTTGTTAATCATGACTTATTATTCGTTGCAATGAAATTCCCCTTTCATGCTTTACTTTCTCTCTTATTTTAGCACTTTGTCCTTTTCTTTTAATTATGTTATGAGGAAAAAAGTATTGAACATACCAATTTACATTGGCACCTCTATGATAGAAGATTTATTTAGTGCTCAAACTGTGTCATTTTGAACTATTAATTTGCAAAAATGCCCACTTAAACTATTGACATCAGTTCATTTTACAACATTTTATGAGGTTAATATTTTTAACCGAATAGCATACCTGCCAGCACACACGTGACTAATTTAGGCTATTGATTCACTTTTACCCATAGTGAGTACACAAATATTTGGATAAATGCAACAAAACAAAATCAATTATTTTTAAAATACTCAATAAAATACAAAAAAACACAAATATGACCTGTAGGAATAGATGGTACGTAAAAAGGACACGTAGGTTGGGAGTTAGTGTCAAAAATGCCTTAAACTTAGTCCAAAAAAGTTGTTCAGGGGGCGAAAATACAAAACAGCTTCCCAAACAATGTTGTGATGTAACGCCAACTTTCCCGTGCCAAATATGACATGCAGGAACAGACAGTACGTAAATAGAACACATAGGTTGGGAGTTAGAGTTGAAAATGCCTTAAACTTAGTGGAAAAGGGGCGTTCAGGGGGCGAAAATACAAAACAGCCCCCCAACCAATGTTATGATGTGACAGCCAGCTTCCCCTTGCCAAATATGACTTGTAGGAATAGATGGTACGTAAATAGGACACATAGGTTGGGAGTTAGAGTCGAAAAAGCCTTAAACTTAGTCGAAAAAAGGTGTTTGGGTGGCAAAAATGCAAAACAAACCCCTAACCAATGTTGTGATGTAACAGGCAGGTTCCCCATGCTAAATATGACTTGTAGAAATAGATGGTACGTAAATAGGACATGTAGGTTGGGAGTTAGAGTCGAAAATCCCTTAAACTTAGTTGAAAAAAGGCATTTTTGGGGCGAAAATACAAAATAGCCCCCCAATCAATGTTGTGATGTAACAGCCAGCTTCCCTGTGCCAAATATGACCTGTAGGAACAGATATTTGCATTTCTAATGGTTGTTACGAGTGTTTCCTTTATTTTTGTCCTGCGTTTGTTGTTTTTTGACTAGCTTTCTTTATTTAATTCACTCTTATTAAATTATCTTTTTTCACTGCAGCTTGGTTTTGGAGAAAGTCTAACAACTTCATTAGTTGTTTCCTTGAAATCAGCATTTGTCTTTAGAGGGACATTCATCATAATCCCATCCTCTTTGTTATGGTTTCTAGTAACTGGTAGTTTCATGATTTGTTTCCTGATCTCTTTTTATTTAATTTCTAGGTGTACATTAAAATGTTGATTTTCTCTCCATTGTTGAACTATTGATCAAGTCTTATTTTTATTTTTATTTTTTTTTATTTTTAAATTCATTCTCATTGGTTATCACAAACAAAGTGAATTCATGATAGCTCGTATTTATTGGATTTCATTGTGCTAATTAGATTTTGTAAGCCAAGGCGTTATACTTATGGAATTTACTTTTCTTTTGAACAGGTACCTGAGGATCCGAGCGATTATTTGAACATGCGTATAAGTCAAGCTTTTGCTCATGACATTTTATATGTATGATGTCATGACAAGAAAGACATATGGACAACTTTGATATTTTGGTTTTTTTACCTAATTAGGAGATAAGGAATGCAAGTGCAACTAGTATTGTGTTTTGTGAAGAGTTGGCACCCTCTTTGTAAGGCGTGGTTCAATTTTGGCATTGTTGGGAGTGAGTTTTTGATTTTTGAATATTCAAAAGAGATACATACTGTGGGGGCATAATTTTTGAATGACAACACGTGGCCAAGGTGTCACCGAAGTGCCAGCCAAGGTGTCACGTGTCCTAGTCATGACGCCGAGATCATCTTAGCTAGGCCGAGGTTATCTGCAAAGATACCGGAATCCGAGATAAGCGGATAAGGGACAAGAGTCCTAGAATGAGAGAGGACTTCAGTTTGGGTAAAGATAAGACTCTTAGAGAGTTTATCCTAATCCTACTGGGAGTCCAAGATTAGCAGTAATCCTAAGTCCATTGAAGTTAGGCTTCTATTGGGACTAGGTTTGTGTTGGCTATAAAAGAGAGGTACCTCCATGGGTCTAAGGTATGTCTTTTATGCTTTGTCTAGTGAGTTAAGCACTATTAATTATCTTTGAGAGATATTTTACTGACTTGATCGTCGGAGTGCCCCCGGGCGGACAAACTACCGCGGTATTCTTATTTTTCTGTTGCAGGTCGTTCGGGCTTAATCTATTCTGCCAGTGTTCTCCAGCTGAGTGCTTGATTGGCAGTGTGGTCGGAAATTGACACACACAATTTGGCGCCGTCTATGGGAAAGAAAGAATAATATATGGCCAATGACAGACAGAAAGAGAAGGTTGGGGACGACACTCCTAATGGGAGTGGGAAACCTGTAGACCTTGACGTCGAAGAAGACAACTATAACAAAGAGACTCACGATAAGAATCACGAAGGAAAGGACGTCGGCTAGGAGAGTGACGTACCAAAGAAAACAAACCGGAGCGGGTATTACAACGAGGACGACCTCCAGGTATGGAAAGAAAGATGCCTACGGAGGGACGATGAGGTAAAGGCCATGGTGAACAAATTGGCGGACCTACAAACATGATGCAGAATAACGTCATGTAGCCACCGTTCCCACTACAAGATACGTCGATTCCAGCGGCAAAGGAGGATGCCCGAAAAGAGGGGCAGAAAACAGTCCCTACAATCCCCCAGCACACCAGGATCGAAAAACACTGTCACTGGCCTTCAAGGGAGGTCGGGCGAGGAGAGTCAAGAAGGGAAGAATCGAGGAGGACGCATCGCACCAAGGAAGTCGACCTCAAAGAACATCGGCATGTTCAAGGGCAGGAGTTGTGCTTCGACGCAACCAATAGAGGGAAGTCCAAAAGGACCCATAATGAAACTGGGAGTAGTGCACCGAAAGGCTGAAGTCAAGAGATAGCCGAGCTCCTAGACGGACCAAAGAGGATCTGGGGGATCACCTACAGAGGAAGCAACAAGATGCCGAGGTAACCTCCCCGGTCAAGCCGAGAACGCCGTTCTTGGTAGAATTGGACAAATTCGAAGCCCGAAGAGGTTTAGCATGCCGAGATTCCAGATCTACGACGGTAAGTCGGACCCCAACTTTCACGTCGGCTTGTACGTGAACTCAATGGCATTGTACACTGGAAATGAGCCGTTGCTCTGCAAGGTGTTCCCCTCATCCTTCGGAGAAATTGCATCGGACTGGTTTCACAAGTTGCCAAAAGGAACTGTGAAAACCTGGGAAGGCCTGGCTGAGATGTTTGTGGCCAGGTTCGTGACAAACAAGCTACAACCATTGAGGGTGGACGCCCTAATGGCCCTAAAGACCGGTGAGGATGAAAGCCTTAGGGCCTATGCCAAAAGGTATTATGAGGTATTCAACCGAATACCAGGATGCAATCAAGAGGTGGCGGTCGTGTCATTTAAAAACGGCTTGAAGGATGATTGCCTGCTTCGAAAATCACTGGCAAAGACATTGCCAAAAAGTATGGAGGAGCTGATGGCCAGGATAGAAAAGTATGCCAGAGCCGAGGAGGACACACCGGAGGCAAAGGCGTCCAAACAAGAGAAGAGAAATGGTTGGCCGAAGCGAAACCGAGATAACACTAGATACGAGAAGACAAGAGCTCAGCCTAAGTGAGCAGATCCCGGATTCCAGATCTCGGATCCCAGATCCCAGAAGACAAGATCTCGGCCTAGATGATTAAGTCCGAGAAGAGAAGAGCTTGGCCTAAGTTAAAGAATTTTTATATAAGGTCCACAAAGGAGTATGTGAAAACTATGCAGCGGGCAGATCCCTTGCCCATAGAGCAATATCGTAGGGATTCTTTTGCCTTACATGCAAAAGGAAGACGAAGCCTATGTAAAAAAGCATGAAAATACTTTGAAATCCACTTGCAACGTGCGATAGAACAACAATTCGGCTGGGAGCATACCAACAACAACTTGCTAGGGCTTACAACAAGAAGGTCAGCCCAAGAGAGTTCAAATTTAGGGACCTCAGCCTGAGAAAGGTAGCCGGCAATGGGGCATAACGGCTGAAGCAATAATAAAGTGCTAGTTTGATTTTTGAAATCTGTGCGATAGGACCGACCAGTCCTATGACGATGTTTTCTAATTGAAACATGACGAATAACTTAGACTTATTATATGGCAGAGTAGAAACTTTACTTGCATATAATAAAGTTGAACTAAGTTGGGTTAACCTGGGCTTGTCATATCGGCAAAATCAGACACAGATTGGTGCTGAGTGCCTTAGTAAAGAGACAAGGTTGATAACCTCGGCCAGTCTTTGTTCGAATCTTACATCGGCGACGAGGTCAAAGCCACGTGCCTAATGAGAATCCAAGTGGAACTTAAGTTCACATTAGAGGGCAAAGGGCTGAAGAATGATGCTTGGGAGTTGGAATTTCACAAGCTAAGATTGGTTTAGACACTTGTTGAAATTTAAGTTTACAAGCTGAAGTTAAACTGAGGCCATGTTTAACGCTTGTTGAAATTTAAGTTTTCAAGTTGATGTTAAACCGAGACCATGTTTAACGCTTGTTGAAATTAAAATTTACAAGTTGAAGTTAAACCGAGGATATGTTTAACGGTTGTTAAAATTGAAATTTACAAGTTGAAGTTAAACCGATGCCATGTTTAACGCTTGTTGAAATTTAAGTTTACAAGTTGAAGTTAAACCGAGATCATGTTTAACGCTTGTAGAAATTTAAGTTTACAAGTTGAAGTTAACCGAGGTTATGTTAAAAGAAGATCGGTTTAACACTTGTTGAAATTTTGAGAAAAATTTACAAGTTAAGCCAAGGTTATGTTGAAAGAAATATCTACATACTTGCCGAGATTACCATGTTGCCAAGACTTGGAAGAAATTTGAAGACAGAAGTCTTGCTAAGAGTGAAGTATCGAGTTGTAAATAACACTTGTGAAAATATTGTAAAAAATATTTTCAATTGTTAAGCCGAGGCTGAGATAAACCGATTAGTGGGTACAACCGAGGTGTTACACCCCGAGGAGATTGCACAGTTAAGGTGTATTTTGAAGACATGCAAATTATTTTAAGTATAGAATCATATAAGAGTAAAAAGAAGACACATACAACCACGTTGAAAGAATAAATTAAAGAATGCATTCAGAAAAGGAAAGAATGCACTTTGGCCTAATATTGAATAGTGATTGTTTAGATTACAAAAAAGCCAGTGTGAAGTACGCCAGTGTTAGACGGTGGTAGTAAGCAAAGAAGTACAACGAAAGCCTCACTGGAGGGAGAAAGTGAAATTGGTTGCAGAAAGCTTCGCAAAAGCAGCAATGGAGGATTTGAGAGAGAAAGTTTGAACAACGAAGATGTAGAAGTGAAAAGACGGAGAGAGAGTTGATTTTGATCAAAAGCATGAAACGGCGGCAAAATGGCAATTATGGTGCCTTGCACGACGTGCTTGTCAAACGGCGCACGCAAAAGTGATGCGACTTGATGGCGCGTATCAGGTACGGTCCAGTAGAGAAAAGAAGCGTAGTAAAAACGGTTAAAATACTATGCATGCCAGCTCATACGCGTGCTGGAACTCTTGGAGTTCTTGATTCAACAAAGGAAATACCTTGGCTAGGAGGACGGTTTCGGCTGAGAAACTTGAACGAACTTGGTCGTTGGTTCTAAGGCATTGATGAAAGCAGACTATAGGTCTCGGTCATATTGAGCCGACGAGTTCTGACTTCGGCAATAGATGATGAAGTGAGCTTAGCCGACGTGCTATATGGAAGAAATGATATAGGTTCCATCACCTCAAGATGCCGAGGTAATAGAACCTAGGGGACAGTTATGGGGGCATAATTTTTGAATGACAACACGTGGCCAAGGTGTCACCGAAGTGCCAGCCGAGGTGCCACGTGTCCTAGTCATGACGTCGAGATCATCTCAGCTAGGCCGAGGTTATCTGCAAAGATACCGGAATTCGGGATAAGCGGATAAGGGACAAGAGTTCTAGAATGAGAGAGGACTTCAGTTTGGGTAAAGATAAGACCCTTAGAGAGTTTATCCCAATCCTACTAGGAGTCCAAGATTAGCAGTAATCCTAAGTCCATTGAAGTTAGGCTTCTATTGGGACTAGGTTTGTGTTGGCTATAAAAGAGAGGCACCCCCATTGGTCTAAGGTATGTCTTTTATGCTTTGTCTAGTGAGTTAAGCACTATTGATTATCTTTGAGAGATATTTTACTGACTTGATCATCGGAGTGCCCTCGGGTGGACGAACCGCCGCGGGATTCTTATTTTTCTATTGCAGGTCATTTGGGCTTAATCTATTCTGCCAGTGTTCTCCAGTTGAGTGCTTGATTGGCAGTGTGGTCGGAAATTGACACACACACACACCAACCCTATGAACCAAATTTTTTAATGTGTCAGTTGAATATCTGATATGTGAACTTAATAGTTTGTCTAATATATATATATATATATTGTGAGTTGGGTATTAACTACTTTATAAATGTTTGTATATCAATTATTTTATTGAAATGAATGAAATTTGCCTCAAATTCTTTTAAATGTTTAAATATTACATTTTCTGGTGTCCATGTGATTTAATATTTTTGATGGTTTGCCAATCATTTTTTTTTTTTTTGAAGAAGAAGAAGATAGATTTCGTGGGTATGGATTGGCGTGGATGATATTGGATAAAGGTCCACAATTGATTAATCTACATTTGCAATTTAGGTGGTCTTTTGTGCTCAATTAATTGGCATACTTGAATAATTTGGTTAGATGTTATTTTAAAATTGATTGTGTAATCGATTCAAAGTGAATTTGTTAGGATTGGACGTATATTATAATTGCACAATCTATTGCGGCTAAATATGTATGATTTGAATTTGGTTGATATTCATCCACGATCCATTGTACAATTGATTGGCCTATAATCTTGTAATATGAATTCTTTTGTAATCAATTGATTTTGCAATCGATTGGGAGTGAAATTATAAGAACATTTGCTTACCAATCAATTGTGCAATTAAATAAGAATTAATCTGATAGGTACTCGGAGTTTAAAAAAAAAATTTGATAGGTACTTTACAATTTCATTACCAATCGATTAGGAGTGAAATTGTAAAACATTTTATCACCAATTAATTGTGCAATTGAATCTAATAAGTACTTGGCAATTTCACATGCAAAGATTATTTTACAATAGCTTGACTTGCACGTATCGCGGCATATATTCTTTTGCACTTTAATCAATTTGGGTTGACATGCAAATATCATCAAGTTAGACATATATAGTTGGTACCCAAATATCATATACATAGGTTGGCATCCAAAATTAATTTACAATTTGGACATATATCAACTTGTACATAGACGGATTAGCAAAATCAACTTTACATAATCCAAATAGAAATCATCCAAGTGTACATTCATCCACACATAAAAACCATCCAAATTACATCAACCAAATATTGTTTAGAAACCAATTTTAAATTGTACATTAGTCTAATTGTTTAAAAAAAAAATGTCACATTTTATGTTCGGGGGCTCAACCATTAGTGTCCATATCTCCTTATTATAGGAACCTCACATGTAAATTATTAGAAATCAAAGGAGACTGACATAGACAATATATATATATATATATAGAATTGTCCACAAAAAGAAAGTAGGGAATGCTTCCAAGCATAATGATCTTAAGATAGAGTCGAATCTCCTAAAGCCAACTACTAGAAGAGTTTGAACAGAATCCTTTATAATTGACACCACTCCTGCAATAATTTTACATCAATTTAGTTAATTTCAATGGAAGAACATTTAAATGGATAACAATTACTGGAAACAAAAAGTTTAAATAAATGAGAAGTAAGTACCTCATTTGTAACAAAAGCAAACTTTTCATTGGCAATTTCCTCACAGCATACACCATAACCCTACGTATATAACATTGGTCTAATTACACAGTTTTAGTTATAGCAAAATTGGGATGAAGCAAGGAATGCAATTCTAAAACAAAATATTTTAGGTTTTTAGCTAATATAATATTCAAAAATATATGTCAGCTTCCCATTTTAGCGACACTAATATTTGTTACAAATTCACCTATGCAAAACTCAAATCACATTCATTCAACCTTCAAATTTAATTAAGAAATAAAAATCCATCAACTAATTCAAAATATAAACCAAATACATTCAACAAAACCAATTTTTAATCCATTCAACAAAACATATCTAAATATCTAAAAAAATTCAAAACAATTCAACCCAATTATTCAAACAAAATATAAATCTTAAAATACAATTTGACTACAGATTACTATGCAATAATTTATATCAAAATATATCTTGTTCCATGAGCCCATCTCCATTATATATATGTAAAAGAATAAGTATAAGAAAAAACAAAGGATATTTAATCTAGCATCTCTCTCTAACTTTTAATAATGGAAGAGATCCACAATATCATTTTTTTATAGCCTAAGGTCCCCCACCCACACTCATATATCACACCCACTCTCTCATTCTCTCTTCTCTCTCTCTTCCTCTCCCTCACCTCGCCTACACCCATACCCATACCCATACCCATCGAAATCGTTGTCGAGGCGGGTGACAATGGCTCAAACAATGGCCGACCCCAACAATGACGACAGCAGTACCATTGACAATAAGCTTGTGTCGTCCTCACTTGCGGCCATCGCATCCATCCTCCATGTTGCTAATGAGGCTGAAAAGGACAACCCTAGGGTTGCTTAGATCTGTGAGAAAGCCCAAGCCCGCTTTTACTCTGTCTCTTTGTCTGTCTTTGTTGATTTTGCTTTTGTTTTTTTAAGTGAATGTTGTTGTTAATCATATCAATGTATTTGGTGGTAATTCCAATGATATTTATGATGTTTTGGAATGTTTAGTTAAGTGTATTTGGTTGTGCAAATTGAATCGTTTTTTTTTCCCCAAAACACAGAGAAATTTCAAAACACAAAAAATTAGAGAAATTGATATGACACATGCATAGTAGTGGTCACGCTAATTAGAGCAGAACACACCTGAAGGCCTTTCCATTCTTTCACCAGATGGTCCAACATTTAAAGCTGGTTTGGTTGCTGCTTGCTAAAGTAGACACGAGCAGTAGACTTAATACATACACAGAATATGAAGTCAAACATCACAACATATACAAGCACTGACCCTTTGTCTTGAACTGCCACCAATCTAAGGGATACATCAAAATTGTCCAATCAAATACATAAACTGATAGCCTGCACAAGTATATCAAGGAATTAAATTTTAGGACAACATTCTTAAAGAATATCAATAAATGAAACAATCGATACAATTCCTCGTCTGTGATATATGAATTTGCCTCCTAGGTTTTCGAATTTCAATCCGATTTCCAATCCGTTCAATTTAAAATGTTAGCAATCTGAAGACATTGAAAATGTCCAACAAATTAATTGAAATGCCTTTTTTCTCTTTAATCAAAGCTCATTAATTCTCTTGTAAGGCACATAGTTTAAACTTAGTATTGAAATATTAGTTGATAACTTATTTAGTAGCTTTTTTTTATTATAAAAATAATAATAAAAAGATGATTCAGTGTTAATCATTATTGCCTATATTGATTGATTCCTAAAATAGGCAAGGCATCTGTGGCAATTGTTTATCAGTAAATCTCGACAATCAGAATTCCAATTCACCTAATAATGAAAATAAGTTGAAGAGTTTTGCATGGAATTTAATGATGAGCCCAATGCATGCCCATTGAATTAACTATTGGAAAAATGGTTTATATAGGCATATTTTGGGCCGACTTTGAGCCCAAAATTGAGTGGGCCCCAAACGTCTTTTGGGGTGGGTCCGTAGAGGTGAAGTGTTCCTTGCCACGTGGCAAGTCACACGGTGCAGACGGAACGTCAAAACCATTTATGAGTGAATGGGTAGTTGACGTCGTTTTCGGATCTAACATTAATTTTTTAAATAAAATTCATTTGAATTTTTTCAATAAAAATTATTGTGGGAATTTAAATTAATTCTAAATTCAAATTTTGAGTTCCTGAGTGGTTTCTTAAAATTTGTACCTCTTTCTTTATTTATTAAACTATTCATATAGTTTAATATATATATATTCAATTAATTTAATATATATATATATATATTCTAAATAGTTTGTATTAATAAAGTTCCTTCAAGTTTGAAAAACTGCTCCAATCCACCAACGGTACTATTTCAAAACATTTTGAAATATATGTTCCTAACGGTGGGTTTCAGTTTTCTTTTGTACCTGTTCACTTCTTATACTACCTGTTCGGGTAAAGGTTGAATGGTCACCTGGTGCCTATATATATAGACCTATTTCCTGCAGTCCAAGAGATCGAGATATTAGTCTGAAAAATATTTTGTTGCTATCCAATTCTCATCTAGTGCATATATTCTTCATATTAATTTTAGTATAAATTTCAGAGAGTTAGAACACAGGTTTTGTACGCCGAACAAATTGTTTGAAGTGCTACTACAATTTGTGAAGATCATTGTATCCTGGGAGATAGACGCCACTCAATCGTAAGTACCGTAGCGGAGCGAATCTGTCTTAAGGACAGAGTGTTACACACTCGACTTGGTCTTAATTTTAATTTGGTTCGATAAATAAATCTGGTATGTTATTTATTTATTTTGTTTGAATTTATTTCGAGTTTTTTGATTTACTCAGAAGATTGTTCCAACATTAACTTGTATAGAACTCTGAATGGGTAAAGTAGGAACCACATAAAGTATAGAAATGAAAGCGAAGGCTCCTCTTAACCAATTCCTACATTACCAAAGTATTTGCATCACATAACAACTTACTTTTTTTGTAATAAAAATAATGACAGCAGTAATGTTAATAATAATGATAACAATAGCAATAACAAAACCATCATAATAGTAACAAAAGAAACATAGCCTACTCATTCTAGAAGATCATGAAGAAAACTGATACTGGTTTTGGGATCAACACTTAAAGCAATATTTTGAAACTAGAACCCACTCAGTAGTTGGACAACCCAAATGATAAACAGCATGGATTCTAAACATTGAAAACCCCTACGCCATTTTCCCCAAAATTTTATTTCTACTTTCCTTTCTCTATGTTATCTCAAAGAGCAAATTAATCATTATACAAACAATAGCAACCAATGAAAAAAGCTCTTTGGAAGTCTAACCATTGAAAGGTGAACACTGCAATGGCAACTCTTGTCCCTTGGAAGTACCTTCCTACCTTAACCAACCACCAATGTTTTAGATAAACATTTTTGAAAAATGTAAATCCCGAAGATATTGATTTGTGATTATATATCAATTTTAACCAGCAAATAGCAATCCCAATCAAACAATCAAAGACAAATCGACACAACGATTTTAACGTGGAAAAACCACAATTGGAGCCCCTCTAATTGTAATAAAAAAAAAATCACGGGCAAAAACCACAAAACAATCTACTACGAAGACATAAAGGAATTACACAAGTTACTCTCAATTACCTAGCGAATCCACGCCCGAATCGAACCGACCCCTGTGTGCCTCTTCCAGCCCTGTCTTCACCTCGGAATTGTCTTGTACAACGTTGAATCCACAACACCGATGTCGAATCCACGATGATGAGCCACTCCGGATTCCACCAAAGCTTCAGGCCCAAATTCCCGGAATCCACCGAAGAACAACTCTCTCTTTTGTATTGAATAAATAAAACAAACAAACCTTTTGATATAATCCACTCAATTCATGATTAAACTCTCATAGATATCAAAGGAAATAAGCAAAGAAGCTCTAGAAGAAAACCTTAATACCCAAAAAGAAGATCTGGAAGCTGTAACCCTAAAATCTGATAGAACCACATATTTATAGAAAACCGATCTGCGATCTCCGCTTAAGCGCAAGAATGGCCACTCGAGCAGATCTACACTTGAGCGCAAGAATGGCCGCTCGAGCGGGAAAAAACAACTCCCAGTACTTTTGCAGGCAAGTCAAACTTCTGAAAGGTCGCGATATCCGCTCGAGCGCAAGAATGGCTGCTCGAGCGGACAAACAACTCGATCCCTAACATAGTCAACGAAGTGGCAAACATGAAAGAATTAACTTCTGAAACATCTCTACAAGGCACACTTCAGGTTGGATTCGCATTTAAAAACTCATAGCCTCACTGAAATAAAAGATCGAATACAATTACAACTGAAAGGAGTTTTGTCAAACGGGATTGCCAAGAATAAAAACCTAACAATTTTCATTTTTAAAACCTGAATAAAGAGCAAAAGAATCAATAAATACCACGAAATCCACATATTTAAAAAGAAAACAAAAAATAAATTAACATCATATGCTTGTTTTTACTAATAATAATTTTTGAATCTAAAAATCCGAAGCGTTGTACCTGAAGATTTATAAACTGAATCCCAAGTTAAACTCATAATGAGTATTCACCAAGCAGTGTTCATCAAACAAAGAATGATTGACAAGACAATTTGATAAGTAATCATGCAGTCTTTAGACTTGAGTCCTGAAAATCCTTTCCTCTCCATTTGATTTTCAATTTTAGAACATTTGTCCACTCACCATGGCAAACATGTTAACAATAAAACTAACAGAAATTAACATTGCAACAATTCTGATTTAAATATTTAATAAGAGCTATTTTCCATAGTTATCAACAATTACTAAAGCGATGGAAAGAAGCAAAATTCACCTAAGATGTCGAATATCTATAAAGAGGACCAAAAGAGTTATCCATTATTGTTTGTAGCTTACTGTTTGTGAATAGGACCTATCGATCAGCCATGTGATGAACCAAAGTCGCAGCTAAGAGTACCTAAAGTTGCAGGCAGAGGCAATTTTGCAGAGCTAGGGCATGAACCCTTCAAATTCAAACTTTACCAAAAATTAAAATCAAATACAAATGTCAATTAATGAAAATCCCATATTTAGGTAGAGTATGACAAATTTAAAGCTAAAAGTAACGACAAGGCCTAGAAGACATTCACCATATTGCAAAAACAAATTGTCAACTCTTCTCTCCACTTTTCGAAGTAAAACCATTCATAGTAAAATCAATAGTAAAATCTAAAAATTAATGGGGAAATTGCAATTCATTGTAAGTTTTCAAAAAAAAAAAAGAAAAAAAAAATTGTAAATCAATGGTAAAGCTTATCAACCATAATAATTTAAGACGTCAAGTTTCCCGTGATTTTGCAATTTTTTTTTTTTTTTTGGTCTTAACACTGATTTGCAATGTCCCCAAAATTAATTTCAATAATTAAATGTCATGGATAGAAAATACTTAATGGGTTACAATCCAAATGCGAAGAAATAAAAATATATATATAAAAAAAAATGACTTACCCTGCAATTTTTGTGTACAACCTTGGTGGAAATTCCGCAAAGATACTAAGATTTTTTGTCCTCAATGAGAATTTAAGCGTTCAAACTTCAATTCAAGCACCAAAAAGCAAGAATAATTAGTACTACTAAAATTTATGCTTCAATTAGTATGTGATGCTCCAATTGAATGACATAGCGAAATATTTTACATATGGGATAATGTTGTCCACCTTTGTTGGTTGGTAGTTGAGAGACATTGAATAAGTCGGTGTGTTTTGTGGTTCTTTAAGAGCAAACAACCAAAGTTACTATCACGAGTCACAAGCAGCAATGAAAAAAATATATAAAATAAAAACAAGAGAGAAAATAATTTCCTAAAACTAAAGCCAAATAGCAAGATCACAAGTCCACCAATTCAATAATTTTAAATTTTACACTTTCTTTACATTGTCTCAATTACCAAACAAACCTCAAGCACATCCACAATTAAGTTATCAAAATTTAAAATTATAAAATTATGATGCACAAAAAAAAAAAAAAAAAACAAAAAAAATAATAAAAAATGAGCTAATGCCAAAACCAAGATACCATAGTCAAAAAGAGAAATATAACATTGAAAACGCAAATATGCCATAATGATGATATAGTTTGAAGGAGTGGACACCAAAAGAAAAAGGACAAAAACAAATAAAAAGAAAAGCATAAAGTGTAGCTAAAGTCTACATAACCTACTAACATCGCTCACTAAGTTTCTGTAATGGATAAACCAAAGGAAAACATAGAGCAAAAGGGTTATGTGAGCATGTTGTGACTAGAACAATGTTGCATACAGTGTTAACAGAGAGAAGGAAAAAGAATTGGATTAAAGAGATAAAAATGGATTCCAATATATAGATAGTTACATTCAGCCCCTTTTATAACCAATTATAATAATTAAGATTGAAGTTGGGCTTGATTTTTGTAGCCTAGCATTTTATTAAATTATCACACTAATAATCCAATTTATAGACTTTGTTCATTGACTATTCAAAATGGACATTTATTTTAGGACATTCAAAAATTAAAAAGTGAACCAACAAAATGGGATGCATTATTTATTTAATACATAAAAATCCGCTTGAAAGGCATAATATATACCTGAGTTAAGTAATGATACATGAATTGGAGATGATGCATGGGTTTTGAAGCCATGTATCCTATCATAATATTGGCAGCCACCAGCACTGTAAAGACCCAAGATCACTTTTCTACAAGTCAGCAAAATTAGTTAACTAATCGAGTGCACATCTAGCATTTTGCAAAAGTATCAATTCACCAACCAATTGGATTGATTGGCCATCACTAATTGTTCAATAAAAGTTATAAACAATCATGCTGTCATGCCTCCTAATGTTCTAAAACCAAGGGAAAAAATCTTATTACTATGCAATCACTGAACCCCCAAGGTTTAAGCAATGTGAAAACTGTAATATGGTAATACAGTGTCAATACTCATTTTCTAATGTCAACAAAACATACAAAAATAAAGGTTTAAACAAGAAAATTAAGTAAAAATACCACTTTAAGAACTCCAAAAAAATCGAAGGGACATGATAATGTTCTTAAGGTTACCTTGTGGTCAATAACAGTACCACTTGTAGCGGCCAAAGTCGGGAAGGGCGTAGGTGAGCTGCGGTGGGAGAGAGGGTAAGAGAGAGGAAAAGTGGATCTGAGAGGGGGTCTGGTGCGAGAGGTGAGAGAGATTAGGGTTGGGAGAAGGAAAAAACATAAGAGAAAAGACAACAGTGGGCGGGAATTTGTCCAGCAAGTACTCTATAATTCTAAAAAATTAAAATTAAAATAAAATACAAAAAATGCACATGACAAATTATTAGATGCAACAAACAACATGAACGAAAAAGATGATGTCATGATCACCATTATAATTTCTCACATGTAGCAGCTTTGAGAGAGCTTTCCATTTGGCTCAAATTTTCTTTTAAGTAGAGCATAGACCGAAAAAACTTGAGAGTAATGACAAAATCATCTTTCTCTACCAAAAAATAATACACAACGCTCTTTTAATAACAGTTAGTAGACAACAAATGAATAATTGGACTTGAATACAATGCTAGTGGGGTTGAATGATCCAGTTAAATCTCTTGGCACAAATGTAACTAAAATTAAATCAAAAGTAGAGAAAAAAACAAAAGTTATAGTCAAACTCCTTTTTTTTTTTTTTAAATAAAAAAATCAATACCATAAAAGATGTTATGACAAAACTTAGTTACTGGTTCATGCCATAAAAGATGTTATGACTAAACTTAGTTACTAGTTCGTAAAAACAAAATAAAAAAATGCAACTATAGTTAACTTATAAATTTACCTTTTATAGCTATAACTCATTCATCAACCTCAAAGTGCTCACACCACGCCTATAAATCAAAAATCACAAAATGGAAAACAATTCTAATTGCAGAAACCTTAAAAAAATAAATAAATACAAAAAAAGAAAAGAGAAAAACAAAATGCAATGCCTTTACATGTAGAGATGTAAGATGAAGAAAGATGATGTTATCAGCCAAAATTACTTTGATCAGTCCAAACACTTGCAAGAATTTGTTCATTGTGAATTAAACTACTCCACCTAAATTAAACTATAAACCTTCCCCAAACTATGAACTTTTAAATCAGTGAATTGTAAACCCACTTCTTGTAATGTTATTTAGAAGATTCAATCCGAAGCATCATACCAAACCAAACCAAAAAATAATAACAAGTAATAAAACTGAAAACCTAAAACCAAGTTTGAACTACTACCCCTTTACCCTTAAACATTAATCAAGAGGTTTTAGGATGATTAATGTTTGTTTGGGTGGACTCATTGCATACATTTTTTCTGTTGTGAGGTGCCTTGTTAGTCATTTTCCTCTTGTTAAAATAATATACAAAACCAATGATACATAATAAATTACACACTGAAAAATCTAGAAATCCCCTAGATATTGATTTGTGATTATATATCAATTTTAACAGAAAATAGCAATCCCAATCAAACAATCAAAGACAAATTGGCATAACGATTTTACATGGAAAAACCATAATTGGAGCACCTCCAATTGTGATAAAAAATCACGGGCAAAAGCCACAAATCAATTCAGTAAGAAGACATAAAGAAATTACATAAGTGTACTCTCAATTACCTAGTGAATCTATGCCCGAATCGAACCGACCCCTATGTGCCCCTTCTAACCTTGTCTTCATCTCGGAATTGTCTTGCCCAACGTTGAATCCACAACGTCGATGTCAAATCCACGATGATGAGCCACTCCAGAATCCACCAAAGCTTCAGGCCCAAATTCCACTGAATCCACTGAAGAACAACTCTCTCTTTTGTATTGAATGAAACAAACAATCCTTTGATGTATACTTCTCAAACCATGAGTTAAACTCAAACAAACATCAAAGAAACTGGCAAATAAGCTCCATATGAAAACCCTAATACCCAAGAAGAAGATCTGGAAGACGTACCTTGAAATCGGACTGAAACACGTATTTATAAAAAATAGATCCACAATCTCCGCTTGAGCGCAAGAATGGCCGCTCGAACGGATTTATGCTCGAGTGCAAGAATGGCTGCTTGAGCGGAAAAAAACAACTCCCAGTACTTTTGCAGGCGAGTGAAACTTTTGAAAGGTCGCGATTTCCACTCAAGCGCAAGAATGGCCGCTCGATCCCCGACATAGTCATCGAAGTGGCAAACATGATAGGATTAAGATCACAAACTCCTCTACATAGGCACAATTCGGGTTGGATTCCCATCTAAAACTCATAGTCTCACTGATATAAAAGATCGAATAAAATTACAACTGAAAGGAGTTTTGTCAAACGGGATTTCCAATAATAAAAACCTAACAATGTCCCCCTTTGGCAATGCTGTGACAAAACACACCTAACAAATAAAATCATAATCAACCCAACCCATTACAGCCAACAAAATCAAACTTCTTTCTAAAGATCATGATCTGCAAAACAGCTATTAGTACCACAATCTCCAAAACAACTATTAGTACCACAAAAGTATATGAAAAAGCAATAGACATAAGACAAGAATGAGATGGAAATATGAATAGATATAAATTGGAGATTTTAAGAACATGTAGCATGAATAGATGAAAATCCTAAGACACATGCACCCTCAAACTTTCTCTTCCTTTTTGTCATGAATTGTCAAAGTAAGCTCAATCAACTATAGTAAAAGCATAAATCACACTAGCAAGGATATGATGATGTAATTAGCAGTAGTACACAAGAAGAAAATAATAAAGAAGCAGTGCATAGCAACATGCAAAACAACTAAAGCCAATCTCCCTTACCAAACAAATCAAAGTGTTCATGCTAACAAACTCTTGCAATGATAAACCAAACTCCCCCTCACTAAAAACAACCACAAACACTGAAAACAATGAACAAGAAGAAAACAACAAAAATAATATGGTGGAGCAAGCAAGGAATTTCAGATTTGTACCTTAAAACACATAAGATTATCCAAGAAGCACAATTACTTGAAAACATAATGTGCACAACCTCTAGAAGATTCCTCATAAAAGAAAGTGATGCATTATATGAAAAGTATAGATCCCATGAAAAGGGTGTGTGTGTGACTCTTGGAGTTCGACAAACACTAGATTCAAATCCTAGTAGTGATCTGATAGCTGGACCTCCGCCAAGAGAATCTAAACACAACTAAGGAAAGTCAAACCACTAGGAATCAAGGGGTATTTGGTGAGTAAAAGCGGAGGCTCCCCCTCAATCAATGAATTTTTTTCTTTCTTTCTTTTGCACATTTTTTTCTTTTCTTTCTTTTGCACACTCATTGGCGACTGACATGCTCAAGAGTATGGAAACCGAACCAGAGAAGCATGGATACAATAAGGATAGCCTGGTTGGTGACTCTGAGGTAGCCTTTTCCTCATGCCTTAACTACAAAGAACTGAGGGGAAAGCTGTGGAGATGCAAAAAGATGGAAGGTGGTTAAGAGACTTAACATTACCCATGATATGCTAGTATAGGTCAATTCCTCTAGAAAAACAAAAGATATAATGCCAGAAGTCCATAGAGAAAAATGATCAGTAAGGCGGAAGACTCCGATATTTGTTAATCCAAGAGTGTGTACAAAATGAGAGATACTAATCAAAGAATACACACTCCAAAATGAGTAAAGACCATAGAAAGCACACACATATTAACATGTAATGGATATTCTTATCAATTCTAGTATGTCACAAGAACTTCTCAAAAATTTTAAGCTTGCACAACCATACTAAGAAAATCTTTTTGGTTTTTTTTTTTTTTTTTTTTTTTTCCTTCTAAAGTAAAGCAAGACATAAAATAAACAAGCACACACTAAACGATACCACACATTAAATGACCTAAAAAACAAAAAAAAAACAAAACAAAACAAAACAAGTCAAGTTTTCTTACCCAAACCACTTTAGTATAAACAAAGTTATGAGAACTACGGTTCATGGGTGGTGTCTTGACGTTATAGTTTCCTTCCCTTTCAATGGGAACTCGTCTCGACATGATTTCTAACTTCCTATTCCTAGGTCTAGGCAAATGCAAACTCGCTCCATGTTTGGTCTCAAGCACATCAAAATAGCAAGGTCTATTATGACCCTTAACCTCATTACGACCAATGAAGTGTCTCCTATCCCACGAGATGTTGGAATTACTTCCATCTCTATGAGACACTCTCCCATGCAACTCATAACAATAAGGGCGAATATGACCATACATACCACAATGATGACAAATAAAAATAGGGTGTACCATCTTTTCTTTGGCCTTACTAACTCTAGGAAGTTTGAGAAATCCATCCTCATGTTGAATTTTTTGTTCTCCCTTTCCTTGAGTTCTTGTATCATGAGATGTGGATGCACTCAGTTTTTGCTCTTTGATATCACCAAAGCCAATGCCACTCTTTTCATAACACATTTGTTGAGACCTAATGATACTGTCCAAAGTCTTTGATCCTTTGTTCCAAAGACCAATGGTAGCCATAGCACACTTGAGCTCTTCCTCTTTCTTGATCATTAGTTCTTCCAAGGTAACTTGAGACATCTCGAGAGTTTCAATCTTTTCTTCATACTTTGCATAGATTTGCTGTAGCTCATCCCTCTCCGTCTCACAAGTCAAGAGTTTCGCACAAAGAGCATGTTGATCACTAGAAATCTTAATGGCATCATTCCTAACCTCGGAAATCTCCTTCCTTAATTTGACATTCACACTTTCATATGCTTTGAGTTTCGTAGTGAGTTTGTCATTTAATTTGGATAAGTTTAGCGATTCCTTATACAACTTTTCATAAGCTTACCGAAGCTCTTCATCTTCACTCCTCGAGGATTCATCATTAGCGGCATTCTCAACCAACCTCTTCAGATACTCTATTTGTCCTTCAGTTTCAGAAGCCGCCATGAAAGCAAGGAATTGTTCATGCCCCTCTTCACCTTGTGCTTTATTGTCACTTTCATCTTTATCAGACTTGGATTCATCATCCCAAGTGATAATGCAGGCTTTCTTTTTTCTCAACCGATTAGGGCATTCTTGAGCAAAGTGGCCAAATCCTTGGCATTCATAGCATTGGACTCTTTTAGAGTTCCCTTGTATTTTTCCTTTCTCCTTCTTGGTTGTAGAATTAATTTTGAGTTTATTTTTGCCTTTGGATTTATGAATTGATTCTGAAATATTAGGATTCTTTTTCAGAAAAGAATTTTTAAATTGTTTTACGAAAACATCCATAATATTGGAATCAATCTCACAATCCTCATCAGAATCCTTTCAACTCTATGAGCACTACTCAAAGCAATATCATCTTTTTGTTTATTTTTGAAATTCCTATGTGCCTCATAAGTTTGGAGATTTCCAACCAAATGATCCAGCTTGAGGTTGTCAACATCTTGAGCCTCCTCAATAGCTGTGACTTTTGGTTGGAACCGATCGAGCAAGGACCTCAAAACTTTTCCCATAATCTTGGATTCCGATATTTTTTCACCTAAATTGAAGTTGGAATTTACAATGTCACTCAACTTCGCATAAAATTCATCAAAGGTCTCACTATTTTTCATTGAAAGGTTTTCGAAACTAGACATGAGCCTTTGAAGTTTTGAGCGTTTAACCAAAGGAGTGCCCTCATGAATAGTTTGTAAGATATCCCAAGCCTTTTTTGCGACTTCACAATTGCCAATATGACTAAACTCTTTAGGTGTGATACTAATTGAAAAATCTAGAAATCCCGTAGATATTGATTTGTGATTATGTATAAATTTTAACAGAAAATAGCAGTCCCAATCAAACGATCAAAGACAAATCGACACAATGATTTTACATGGAAAAACCACAATTGGAGCACCTCCAATTGTGATAAAAAAAACTATGGGCAAAAGCCACAAAACAATCCACTAAGAAGACATAAAGGAATTACACAAGTGTACTCTCAATTACCTAGCGAATCTACGCTCGAATTGAACCGACCCCTATGTGCCTCTTCCAACCCCATCTTCACCTTGAAATTGTCTTACCCAATATTGAATCCACAACGTTGATGTCAAATCCACAACGATGAGCCACTACAGAATCCACCGAAGAACAACTCTCTCTTTTGTATTCAATGAAACAAACAATCCTTTGATGTATACTTCTCAAACCATGAGTTAAACTCAAACAAACATCAAAGAAACTAGCAAAGAAGCTCTAGATAAAAACCCTAATACCCAAGAAGAAGATCTGGAAGTCATACCCTAAAATTGGACTGAAACACATATTTATAGAAAACAGATCTGCGATCTCCGCTCGAGTGCAAGAATGGCCGCTCGACTGGATCTATGCTTGAGCGCACGAATGGTCACTTGAGCGGAAAAAAATAACTCCCAATACTTTTGCAGGCGAGTGAAACTTTTGAAAGGTCGCGATCTTCATTTGAGAACAGGAATGGCCGCTTGAGCAAATAAACAACTTCAACTGTAATTTTGCTTTTTGCTTCGGGAGTGCTGTCCCTCGACCCCGCCTGGGCGCTGCCTCGAACCTGCCAAGGGGTGCTGCCCCCTGGACCCTTGCGAGTTGACCGAGCAGCTCGATCCCCGACATAGTCAGCGAAGTGGCAAACATGATAGGATTAATAATAGGGGTTTGTTTAATTTGGGCGTGAATTCGCTAGGTAATTGAAAGTACACTTGTGTAATTCCTTTATGTCTTCTTAGTGAATTGTTTTGTGGCTTTTGCCTATGGTTTTTTTTATCACAAGTGGAGGTGCTCCAATTGTGATTTTTTCACGTTAAAATCGTTGTGTTAATTTGTCTTGATTGTTTGATTGGGATTTTTATTTACTACTTAAAATTGATACATAATCACAAATTAATATCTAGGGGATTTCTAAATTTTTCACATTGAACTTGTGATTCTTCTACAATTCTACTTCATTGTATGTCTCTCTTCCGCTATACAAAAATGTCCCACACCTCCTGTATTATTTAGGGGTGAGCATGGTTCAGATTGGGGTAAAATCAGAACCAATCTGTTATCTACGGTTCCTGAAAAATTAGAACCAATCCAATTTATTTAAATCATGGAACCAATCTGAACCAATCCATTTAAACACGGATTGGATTGGATTGGTTTAGGACCACGAATTCAAATAATTAAATAACAAAAAATATACATAACATTTTAATTTCATTAAAATATGAACATAACATCATATTAGTTCCATAATAGCAACATGTCTTTTCATAATATCGACATACTTTTCTAGAATTTAAACAACAATAAGAAAACTAGTTCTACCATAAGTATTTAGACTATTACAAATTATAAAAACCAACAAACAAAAGAAATAAAGAAAGATACTATGCGGGTTTAGATTTGGGTTTAGGTTTTATATGGAATAAGATAAGATATTATGCGGGAGAGTGTATAATATAGATATAGGCTATTTGTATACAATCTGAATCGGGATGAAATTGATCTGTGGACTACGAATTTTTAATTTTTCAATTCGGAACTAAACTATGGATTCAAAAAACTAATCCAAGCCTACCGAATTGGGCTAGAACAGATCAGATTACGGATTTTAAGGATTTCTTACCTCAGCCCTTGTATTATATGACCTTCCTAAAGCTATCATGAGGTATCAATTTACTTCTCTCCACTGAAACTAGCATAAAGTCTCAGTTTATCTCTCCCCTTTTGAAACTATAACAAAGTATTACTTTACTACTTAAACTATAAAATGATACAATTAAAGCCTTTAATAAATATACTAATTTACTCATTATTCCGTCTTTGGCATTTAATTTTATAAGTTCTGCTCATTTACTAGAAAAATCACTTTGCTAATAGTTAAATTACACCTAAACATTTAAGACTAAATTTTACTATTTGAAGAGAATGAAATTTCACTAGTTGAAGATAATGAAATAATTATTACTATCAAGTTTTAATTAAACAATATTAAAATTTTGGTAATTACACACATTATAGAACTAATTAGACAACAAATTAATTAAGAAAATTAAATTATCGTTAGCTAATTAAAAACATAGTGACAATCAATTGTTACTCCAACGAAACCACTAGTGACATCTCTCTTTAATTCATAAGTTTTTCATTTACTTGCTAGTTCATCTTTGCCTTTAATTTTATAATTTTTACTTATTTAGTAGAAATTTTACTTTTTTAATAACTTCACCTAAATATTAAGGTTAAATTTCACTATTTAAAGAGAATGAAATTTCACTAGTTGAAACGATGGTAAGTTTTATGATAATGATGACAATGGTAATGAAGGTGATGATAATAACAATGGTGAATGGTAGTGGTGGTGATAGTGACGGTGGTAACAGTTGCAATAATATTAGTGATGATTGTAGCGATTATAAGGTTATAATGGTGTATGTTGATTTGTGAATAAACATTTACAAATTCAATTAGCATTAAATAATTATATAATTTTACGTGAGAAATTCATCATAATTTAAATGACTTTTATCTTACAAACTCAATTATAACTGGATTCAAATGGATTGGAGAAAGGGTACCGCCTCTTGTACCAACACCACCATATTATAAAAATGACTTTTAAATAATGTATACTTTGCAAAAATATATATATATATATATAAAAACCATAAAAACCATGTTTAGTCACCAAATAATCATCAACAATTTTTTTGACGACTAAATTTTTTGTAGGCAAAACTTCAAATTTTTTAGGCTACTAAATATTTAATTACCAAATAAAATTTATTTTTTCATTTTATTTTTTTTGGGCTACTAACTATTTAGTCACCAAAAATATTTTATTTCTTTTTGCTACCAAATATTTAGTCGCGAAAAAACCTTGATTTCATTTTGGCTATCAATTGTTTAGTCACTAACAACTTCACTTCTTTTTGGCTACTAAATGTTTAGTCGCCAAAAACTTTCTTTAGTGTTTTTTTTTTTTATATTAATTTTTCCACAACTTGTATTTATTCTATGCAACCTATATCCTGTATATAAACAAAATAATAACAATCCAAGAAAATTCAACTTTTAATGTCAAATTTAAAATATAATAGAAATTCCATACAAACCAAGCATAATCCAACTTAAAATAATTATTCTATACAAAACAGAGGATTATACAAAAGCCATCTCTTCCGTACACAAAAAAAAAAAAGAAATATCCACAATACCATGTCAAATGGTAATCTATACCGGGCCAAAAGTAATGTGTTCAATGCCAAAAGTAATTTGTACCATGCCAATAGTTATCTGTAAGAACAATAGTAATCCACAAAAAAATAAAGGACAGCATAATAACGGATTATAAAAAAACAATGTCCTCCGCACACAAATAAGGAATATCCACATTTCCACGCCAAAAACCATTTGTAAAAATAAATTAACCATTAGTATTGATTGAATAACATTATCATTTCAAATTATAAAAGAAAACTACATAAATCTCGAATGTATTTAATCTTTCCAAAATTGTATAATTATAGTCGTATTCATATGTTGCATGTCCGAACAAGTTTCCTTAAGTTTCCCCCTCCCGAAATGCAATTTTTCAATTAAGTTTAAGGCATTTTCAGCTCTAACCCCCACCCAATGTGTCTTACTCACAGGCCATATGTCCTTATATGTTCTATTAGGCATGAGGAAGCTACCCGCGCAATCCCAAGAGTGGTTCAAGATTGTTTTGCATTTTCAGCCCCCCAATGCACTTTTTCGACTAAGTTGAAGGCATTTTTTACTCTAACTCTCAACATATGTGTCCTTATTACACCCCATATGTCCCAATAGGCCTTACTTGTCATGAACAAGTTGCCGATGATATCCCCAGAGTGGTTTAGGCACTGTTTCGTATTTTTGCACCCCCAACGCCCTTTTTCAACTAAGTTTAAGGTGTTTTCAACTCTAACTCCCAACTTACGTGTCCAATTACATGTCATCCATCCCCACAGGTTATATTTATCACAAGCAAGCTTCATGTGACATCCCCAGAATGGTTTGCAGGCTGTTTTGCATTTTTTTCCACCACACGCCCTTTTTCGACAAAGTTTTAGGCGTTTTTTACTCTAACTTCCAACCTACGTGTCCTAATTACATGTCTTTTGTCCCCATATGTCGTATTTGTCACTAAGCAACCTTCTCGTGACATCCCCAAAGTGGTTTACGGGTTGTTTCACATTTTCACCCCCACATACCCTTTTCCGACAAAGTTTAGCGTATTTTACTCTAACTTTCAACCTACACGCCCTACTTACATGTCGTATGTCTCTATAGGTGTATTTTATTGTATAAGCCAACCTTAATGAAGTAAAAATATGAAATTGAATATTCTAGACCCTCCCAAAATAAGAAAATTTGTTCTATGTTACATTGTTTACTAATTAGCTAATTGCTAACTAATTTGAAATTCCCAATAAAGTAAGGCAGCACTTTGCCTTGAATTGGCTATAGAAAAACTGAAAATTGTTTTGTTGACACACCTCATGATTGATTTAAACACTAGAAGGTTATTCTAAACAAATATTTCAAATTCAAGTAATTCCTCTAGGTACTCAACAATTATCCTAAAGTAGGACTTCAAAATCAAGCTTAAAAAAAAAAATCATGTAGTTTCACGACACTCCTTTAAAGCATTCAATAAATATTTTAATAGAATGTGCAAAGTTTAGAAATAGAATTGCATTCAAATCAATTGAGCCGAATTCATTTTCTCTCCCTATTTTATGTTCTTTAATGAACACTAAAGTAACAAAAAATATTAGAGTTCTCATATTGTCAACATATTAAATCATGCATTAGGACTGGAGATGCTCTATCTAATAGGGCATAAAGTTCTTTAACCAATCAATTTCTAACCACAAACAAAACCTAGCATTTATATTCAATTTACACTAGAATTTATACACATAACATAGCAAAACATTTTTCTTTTCTATCAAATAGTGGCTCAAGTTTGGTATATTGTGCATGGTACGGTACTCTTAAGTTAATTTCATATCCAAACCAGATTATTCTATTGGCTTCATGTTATACGATGTGTGCGATGCTCCTGATCAAAAAAATTATGATTCGAAAGTTAGGATGTTAATGCAGAACCCGTCATACACTGCCAGCGTATTTGATTAGAGATTTGTGGTTAGGATTACTCGTATGGTTGGCAACATGACTATCTACAATTATGTAGATCGCACACGAGATATGAATGGTTAGGATTGCGCCACGTGCTTGTTAGGCGCTACTGATTCAATATTGTGTTCTTGTTTAGGAAAATGGGCTGGTTAGATTGCTACTCCTACTTGTAACATACAATTTAACATGGACCCAGTTCTTGATGATTGGATCAATCCACCAGAAATTGACACGAATGTGGTGACCACCACAGCGCTGGTGATTGAGCCATCAGCTCTAGTGGATGATGGTGGTTTAGAATCTTCTGGTGGTGACGGAGGATATGGTAATAAAGAGAGAAGTATCATATAGGTTGTTACGCTGGTTGTGGCATTTATCCTGGTAGTTGGGGTGATCTTGGGGGTTAGATGGAGGAGGAAGAGAGCAGACAAAATGGGAAAGATGAAGATGATGATGATGATGATGATGGAAAAGGAGGACAAAGGGTCCAGATCCTTCTCAAATGATTTAGATATGTTGGTAGTTGCAACTGATAATTTCTCCTCTACAAATCATCTTCTGTCCATTTCAGAGTGCCAACTGGGATTAAACTTGTATGATCTGATTGATAGATTATAACATTTGATAGGCTAAAACTTATTCTAATTCAATTACCTACATCATTGCTATGAGCATCATAAGGAGGACATACAAACCAATTCCACCAGTATACACTTATTTATTTTTAGGACTCTAAAATTAGGCAAATCAAAAGGAAAAGTTTGTAGGAAAACTAATCAGAACAAGTAAATAAATCCACACCTCATTTAACTCTCTTTGTTGCAGAAAAATTTTCAAGATAAAATACAATGGCTATAATCGGAGGGCACTTAGATATGGCATCCTGAAAGAGAATCACATGTATATTACAAACTGCAAGAACCATATAAAAAGAACTCACGCATATCCAACGTAAGTGAGAATTTTACTGTATATGTGAGAAACTTATCAACTATATGTGCATAGACATACATATGTCTACATATATTACCTATTTGAAACATATTTAAGGAGCCTTCATTCCAAAACTTATCACAATAAGTGAAATATGAAGAGCTTATATTCAAGAGAAGCACATAAAATGACATAACTAGTTACCTGATTTCTCTTCTTTGTTGCCCAGGCCCATATATGAAGAATCCTAGTGTGCTACCTAACCTATTGCATGGTTATACATTAGGTTGTTATTCATTTAAAAATAAATCAGATTGGCGTAAAATACCAAGATAGGACTAAAATACATTAGGTTGTTATTCATTGAAGAAGTGGTACTTGAATGGATTTTGCACTCTTTCTGAAAGAACAGATCAGGTTTCGATGAATCAATCTCTAGCTCCACTACAATCAAAATTCCTGAAAAGTCCTTGCTACAATTGCAAATAAAAAAATGGAAATGTTGAGAAGCATAATTCCAGCTAGAAGTACTACCAGAAAAATTAAAATTACAAACAAAATTAAAATTACAAACATAATTAAAAATTCAAATTAACAACAAAAATTTTAGTTTACCTTTGCCAACCAAAAACAGAAACACAAAATTAACTAAACAAAATCAATCAATATGCAGGTTGTATATACGCACACATATATACATATATGTTTTTTAAGCATATATATGTTTACCATTTTATCAGTAGATTCAGCAGAGCACATCATGACAAGCATGTCAAGCTGGTTTGTTTAAATTTCACTATAGGTATGGATCATAAATATTATACTGATATAACTGAGAAATAAATTAGATGAGATAAAATGAAATAATATCAAGATTAATAGTAAACAGATCAAAGGAGTTCAATTTTCTTACCATTCAAATCCAATACTAGGGTAGTGGATTTCATTTTCTGAAGTGAATATGGATATGCTTTACATATACAAAAGATATTTCAAAATCTAAAGATTTTAGTTTAGTTTTTGCATAACTAGTCACCTTGTTTGGTTTAGACTGATTTTCTGAAAATTGAGATTTTTAAAAGATGGCCTAAGCTGAACCCCTATTCTAGTCATTAGAGTAGAAGAATTGATCAATATAATGTAAGAATATCATTCTCGTAAGAAGTTGCCGCAACATCTATAGTCACCAAAAGCCCAAGAACCAGAAAAACAAACAAAAACCCAATGAACCTTCAACCTTGTGATCACATTTTTTAGAAAATCACCAATCCATCATCCAAGTTTCAAAGATCAAAACACAAAATCAATGACTCCACTTGTTAATGAAGAATTAATTGCTTTCACCAACCAAGCCACACAAACCTTAAAAAAGACAATGGCATCCACCTAATTTCCTGTTCAAAATTATCTTTGTTCCTAATTAGCAAACATCAAAGAAACATCAAAGAGTACCAAATTTGATTTTTCACATTCTTATACCCAAATACAAACCACCAGGCAACAAAAGAATCCAACAAAAATTTTAATTTAATTAATTATTTTTGAATTTTTGACTAAATTGACCCAAAAAAATTCATTCATCTAGGTCCTCATTAATTATTCTCCAATCTTTATATTCATTCATCTAGAAGTAATCCATAACATAACAATACTCGGAACTAAATGGCAACTTTAGCCAAGTTAGCCATTGCATTGAAAAACCTAAGTGATTCGTGATTCGGCTCAAGATTAATTGTACCAGTTCCCAAACAATTAAAACTAACAATCTAAATCATCAAGCATGTACGAAAGTGATTTAAATTGTTGTTTTAAAAAATAATAAATCGATACAAATGATTTTTACGTGGAAAAATCACAATTGGAGCATCTCCAATTGTGATTAAAAAAACCACGGGCGAAATGCCACAAATCAATCCACTATGAAGGAAAGAAGGAATACAAAACAACCAAACAAATTACCCAAACTCTGTCAATTTATCTTCAACAATTTGTATTTCTTCCAAGACAACTTTCATCTCAGAATTGATTAGATTAATGCTAATTCCACAGCATCCACGTCGACTCAACGACTGCGCACAGCTTCAAACACCTTCAAACACTCCACGCTTGAATCTCCAGATTCCACCGAAGAATAACACTCTTGAAGATGATCACTCAAACAACCCTTTGATGTGAATTGTCAAACCATGTGAGTTTAATACTCAAGCAAATATCAAAGGAAAACTAGTAAAATAGCCCTAGAAGAAAACCCTAGAGCCCTTAAAACAGAACTGGAAGCATTAACCCTAAAACGGACTGAAACAACGAAGGTTGCTCGAGCAAAGACTCTCTCGCTCGACCGAGGAACTAATTACGCGTGTATTCCTTAAGTGGCGTCGCTCGAGCCAAGCTTCCTTTGCTCGAGCACACAATCTTCTTTCCCAGAATATTTGCAAACAAAGAAAACTTCTGGGAGCACAACTTATTCGCTCGAGCGAGCAAGACAAAACAACCAGGAAACTTACAACTTGATAAACAATGTTTGTTCGTGGGATTGACAAAACTAAAGGACCTAACAATCTCCCCCTTTGTCAATTCTCGAACAAAACATTCTAACACAGTTTCCTAGAAAACACACGCACTAACTAAACAATCAACCAAAAAATAACTCATCTAAAACAACTGCCTTGATGAAATATCCTACAAAAAAATATATAAACAAAACCATAGGAATAGATAGAGTAACTAATCAAAATCAAAAACCATAGATAGATTGATTAATCAAAAACAAATCATATCAAGACATAATGAATCCAAACTGAATCAAAATCCCAAAATCCCAAGAATTGATTAGTCCATTATCAAAATCAAATATCCCAATATCAAAATGGTATCATGTATCCCCCAAGATTATATACCCCAACCATCATGCAAAAATATATACTCCCTTTTTTTGTCCGGGAGAGACAAAAGAAAAAATATATATAGCCCAAACACAATAAACATTGTCCAAAAAAAGCACAAGAAAAAAAAAGCATCACTGCGAGTCTGGTGGAGGCTGCAGCTACATCTTTAACAGAGAAAGGATCAGAGCAAGCATCGTAATCTACTGATCGAGGCGGCCATCAAGTGTAGCGAGCTAAGCATCCAGCTGATCAAGGTGACGTGTGACAGACTGCTCAAATTGTTGCAGCTGAACATGAAAGAAGCGAGGATATATCTCGGGTGCATCGGTAGCGGCAGCATCAAACGTGACCTCCTCAGCCAGTGGATCATCACCTGCATCAGACACCCCGACTCCCGACGAACCCCCCTTAACATGGGCTCGACTCTGTGAGACGGTCAGTTTGGTGACAGGTTTAATGGGAGAGGCAAACTCATCATCGTCAAAGGTGGGGACACCAAGGAATGTAAGAAACCGATTGATGAAACACCCATAAGGGAGACCCAAAGACTTGTGACCCTCAAACACACTAATCATTTTGGACACGATCATTTCAGATAGGTCGATGGGAAGGCGGTGGTCAATGCAATACAACACATGACCTTGATCTTGGGTAATATAAGAAGAATGAGAGGTAACATGGATGTTGGCACAAACTATGATATTTAGGAGATGGAAACAGGGAAGAAGCTTATTTTGCTAAATGAGAGCCCCGGCGACCCAAATCTGGGGAGTGCCACAAAGTTCAGTGGTGACCTTATCAAAATCAGCGAAGCTGCGGGTAAGAAATGGATAGTGACAGTCTCGAACTTTGGGAGGATTAAGAAACCGCCAAATGACTTCGTCATCAATGACCAAGGCTTTGTTATGAACCCAAGTGTGAAAAGAAGGGGCTATCTCCTTGCGAATGGAGTGCATATTGCAATAGAATTCTCAGACCCAGCTAAAAATTTTGTGGACTGGAGAAAAGAAGGACCTGGTCACCCCCTAAAGCATCAAACAGAGACTAAATCAGAATAGACTCAAAGGAACTAGGATGGGCATTACGTTCTAAGTGAAGTTTCCAAGAAACATAGAAATCCCGATAAAGGTTGGATTTTTCCCTAGATTGCAATTTGTTGGTATTGAAAGTGGGGCGAGACATAGTGGTTTTACGACGTTTAGAGGACTCAGCCATGACTGACCGACAATAAGGAAAGACCACCACGACACCCTAACCCACCAAGACGTAACCAAGGAACACCCAATGCCCAATAGCAATTCCAAAAGTAAATATAAGAGCAAAGCACAGACTATTAGTGCAACAGGGTTAGAAAAACCAAAATTCACAAAACCATAGCATTGTATCAAATATTGTAAGATTAGGAAAAGTATAGATACAGTTCTAGGTCAAGTCCTAAAACCAAATAAATGTAGCAGTAGAAAATAAGTGTTGCAGCAGGATGAGAGATATGAAAACAGTAGAATAAAAAAACCAACAGCAACACAATTCACTTAAAAAAGCATAAAGCAGCAATTGAAACTCATGACAAAACAAGGGTAAGTCAAAACTTAAAGCCCTAAAACAAAACCCTAACAATAGAGAGACATAGCAAAACCAAACTTCTAAACAAAATTAAAACCCTAGGAATATGAGGATGCAAAAAAAAAAAAAAAAAAGGACAACCAGACGCAAAATAATAGAGACAAAATAAAATAAACAAAACTCTAATGTTAGAGTGAAGAACCCTAAAATCAGTATTCGAGGAAGAGAGAGAGAACAGGGGAAACCACAAAAAACAAAAAAACAAAAAAAGAAGAAGAATCTTACTAGAAAATGGAGAAGGAGAAGCTTGATGGAGGAATGGAACCTTCAAATCCAAGGATCATTGAGAAATGAACAGCAATAGGGAGGAAAAAGCCCTAGGAGAGAGAAATGAAACAAGAAAAATGGGGAAAATGGACTGCAGGGACGGAGAAGGAGTATTTAAACCACGAAAGGTCACTCGAGTGAGAAGTGATTTGCTCAAGCCAAGACACTTATGCACACGAACACGCTCAAGCCAGAAAAGTAAACTCTCAGAATCTGTGAAACCTATAAAAGTACTGGATTGAAGAATTTGTCGCTCAAGCGAAAAATCCCTCGTTGGAGCGAATAATAAAAAACAAGGCTAAAAAAAGAAAAAACACCCTCCTGTGCATAATAAAGACACTCACACTGTCAAGTGGAACGTGGAACAAAAGGAGGTTAGCAAAATAGCAAGAATGAGATACTAAGATGAGATAATCCACAAACCATGAAGCCCACAAACTCGTAATTTTGACAATCTGAAGCACAATATTCATGAGCAAATCAGGTAAACATCAATCAATGAGCATGAGCGACATGAGAATACATAACTCAAAGATAACCATGAGAGCTCACATAATGAATGTGTGTGTGTGAAATCCTTGAGAGGCCACAGAGCTAGAGTTAATCCTCGTAGTGATCGGATGGCTGGACCTCTGGCAAGAGTAACTAAACATCACTGAGAAAAGTCAAACCACTAGGAATCAAGGGGTATTTGTTGAGTAAACTCGAAGGCTCCCCCTCAACCAACGAGTCCCTTTTTTTTTATTTTTTTATTTTTGACTTTTCTTTCCTGTAGGCACTCACTGGTGGCATGCACGCTCAAGAGTATGGAGACCAAACCAGAGAAGCATGGAATTAATGAAAATGGCCTGGTTGGTGCCTTTGAGGTAGCTTTTTCCTAATGCCTGGACATCAATAAGGGAGGAACCATGGAAGTGAAAAAACGATGGTAGATGGTTAAAAGACTCAACATCACCCATGATATGCAAGTATAGGTCAATTCCTCTAAAAATGTAAAAGAAACACTGTTAGAAGTCCATAGAGAACTTTGATCACTTGTACGGAAACCCCTACAACAGTATATCTCAAGGATGAGTACATAATGAGATCATGAAGTCAATGAGCATGGGCATTCAGAATGAGCTATGATCAAAGAAGAATGAAATCTTGCAAGCTGCATGAGAGGTGTTCATATAAGTCTAAATGCAGAGATGACAGGAATCAATGACAATGAGATTATAGCATCCAAGCACACATAAAGCCAATCACTCTCACCCACTCAAGTAATAGGTCACACCCTAGTGACTTAGTACAACACCCAAGGTCTTTCTAAGGAACTCAAACCTAAGAAGATCAAGGGGTTTTGTAAAAATATCAGCCTTTTGATGCTCAGTGGGTACATGTTCAAGAACAATAAGGCCCTTTTCCACTAACTCTCGAATGAAATGATAGCGAATGTCAATGTGTTTGGTGCGAGAGTGTTAAACCAGATTTTTAGAAATGTTAATGGCACCTGTGCTATCACATAAAAGGGTGAGAGTGTCCTGGTCTATACCATAATCACAAAGCATTTGCTTTATCCACAACATTTATGCACAACAACTCCCTGTAGCAATGTTCTCGGCCTCAGCGGTCCAGAGAAAAATAGAATTTTGCTTTTTGCTATGCCATGCAACCAGATTATTCCCAAGGTAAAAATACCCCCCAGATGTACTCTTCCTATCATTAGCACACCCTACCCAGTTGGCATCAGAAAAACCAGTAATTTCGGCTGTAGTGTCGGTAGAAAACCAAACCCCATACCCTAGTGTCCCATTAACATACTTAATGATGCGTTTGACCTCAAGAAGATGAGACTCTTTAGGACTGGCTTGGTAACGGGCACAGACACCTACACTAAATGTAATATCAAGTCGACTAGCTGTGAGGTAAAGAAGACTCCCTATCCTACTCCTATAAAGGGTAGGATCAACATCAATACCAAATGAATCTTTGGAAAGGTGAAGACTAGTGCTCATGGGAGTACAAGCATGTTTGGCCGACTTTAGAGTGAACTTTGACACAAGGTTTTTGGCATACTTAGTCTGAGAAACAAACATACCCGAAGGAGACTATTTAATTTGAAGGCCCAAGAAGTAAGACAACTCCCCCATCATGCTCATTTCAAACTCATGTGTCATGCAATCCGAGAAGTATTTTACAAGAAAATCAGCAGTGGATCCAAACACAATATCATTAACATAAATCTAAGCAACAAATATATGAGACTTAGTATGTTTCACAAATAAGATCTTGTCCACACTACCCCTTTGAAAATCATTATCAAGCAGAAGGGTAGTAAGTCTATCATACCAAGCTCGAGTGACTTGTTTCAACCCATATAATGCCTTGTCTAACTTGTAGACATGTTGTGGACATTTTGGGTCCTCAAACCCTTTTGGTTGCTCAACATACACCTCTTCTTTCAAGTACCCATTCAGAAAGGCATTTTTCATATCCATTTGGAACAATTTGAACCCAAGAAAACATGCAAAACCAAGTAAAATACAAATAGATTCGAGACGTGCAACAGGGGCAAACGTCTCATCATAATCAACACCCTCTACTTGTGTATAGCCTTAAGCAACCAACCTAGCTTTATTTCTAACCACAGTACCATTCTCATCAGATTTATTTTTAAATATCCACTTAGTACCTATTACATTCATGTCTCTAGGTCTGGGAACAAGAGTCTAAACTTTGTTACGTTCAAATTGACCTAACTCTTCATGCATAACATTGACCCAACTATCATCTAGTAAGGCCTCTTTTATATTCTTAGGTTCAATTAATGAAACATAACACATATGAGATACCTCTTCCCGAATTTGTCTTCGAGTTTTCATTCGATCTGAGACACTTCCAATCACCTGTTGAGCCGGATAATTTAGTTTTACCCTTGCTAATGGTTTGAACTTTGGACTTGTAGTGACAGGAGCATCAGAAGTGGTGTCTCTTTGTGCACTCTTTGGACTCGAACTTACCTTAGAAGTTGGTGCTGGCTCACCTTCTTGAGCTTGGACCTCTACTTCTCCTTGACTTTGTGGTTCAAAATCCAAGATTGGAGGTTCACCATTTTCTTCCTTATTTATCGCTGAAGTAGGAGAACCTGTGTCATCTATAACCACATTGATCGATTCCATTAAAGACAAAGTTCGCAAATTATAGACACGAAAAGCTCTACTTGTGGTTGAAAACCCTAGAAAAATACCTTCATCACTTCAAGAGTCAAATTTTCCCAAAGGCTCTCTATCTTTGAAAATGTTACATTTACTCTCAAAAGTTTTGAAGTATTTTACATTAGGTTTTAATCCCTTCCACAATTCATATGGAGTTTGTAAAGTGTCGGGCCTTAAATACACACAATTCAGAACATAAACAGCGATATTTAAGACTTCAGCCCAAAACTTTGAAGGAACTTTCTTACTAAGGAGCATGACCCTAGCCATCTCTTGGACAACCCGTTTTTCCTCTCAACAACTCCATTTTGTTGTGGAGTAATCGGTGCAGAAAATTCATTCTTAATTCCATGCATATCACAAAAATCTGAAAACAAACTATTTTCAAACTCACGACCATGATCAATTCGGATTTTTATGATACGCCCAATAGAAACGCCCTGTTCATTTTGGATTTTAAGGACTAAGGCCTGGAAAGCATCAAACGTATCAGATTTTTCTCTTAAAAAATTTACCCACGAAAAACGAGTATAATCATCAACGGTTAAAAAAATGTATCTTTTACCTCTAATGCTTTCAGTGCGAGTGGGTCCCATAAGATCCATATGAACCAGTTGAAGAGGATGTTTGGTTGTAAAACTATTCACCATTTTATGAGGGGCACGGGTTTGCTTCCCAAGTTGACATGGTCCACACACATGGTTCACATTCTTACCGATTTTAGGTACTCCTCTCACCAGCTCTTTGTTGGCTATCTTAGTTAGCTCTTTGAAATTCATGTGACCTAATCTTTGATGCCACTGATCAATATTACTTATGATGGCTGAGTGGCAAGTGAGATCATTAATGGTAACAATCCCATAGCAATTATCAGATGTGTGAACCCCATGCCTGACAGTATTTCCCTTCTTATCTAAAATTTCACATTTATTTTTTGAAAATAATACTTCATGGTCGGAATCACACATTTGACTAATGCTCAAAAGATTTGCTTTAAGGCCATCTACAAGAAATGCATTTCGAGCTTGGGAAGACCAGCCACACTTATAGAGCCCTTACCAATGACTCTAGAAATGCCACCATCTCCAAAAGTAACAATTCATCCTTCATATTTTTCAAGAGAAATGAAGTAGGATTTGTCACCAGACATGTGACGAGAGCACCCACTATCAAGATACCACATGTGTGAATCACGTGCTTTCAGAGCAGTGTGAACAACAAAACAAGTCAAGTCACCCTTTCTCACCTATATCTTTTTAGTCTTAGCAAAATTAGGACTGGCATTCTTGGTAAATGTCTTAGCGTGGTGAATACCCTCATGAATTTTGGTGTTCTACCTAGACATGTAAGGTTGTCTCATAACCTAAAAAGTATTAGAATTTCTACCCTTTTGAGACACCTTACCAAACAACTCAAAACAATAAGGACAAATGTGGCCATACTTACCACAATGATGACAAACAAAATAGGTTTTACTTCCCTTTTGTTGATCTTACCCCCGTTAGGCAGATAAAGAGGGGGATCACCCTGTTGCACTTCAACTTTCCCTTTGTTTGAGTCTTGATGTTACGTGATGTAGAGGTCTATCCCTTGTGAACTGTCGCATTACCATAGCCTAGCCCACTTTTGTCACACCTCATTTGTTGAGACCCGAGGATGTCTTCTAATATCTTTGACCCTTTGTTCCACATAGCAATTGTGGCTCTAGCATCTCTGAGTTCTTCATCTTTCTGACCAACCATCTCTTTCAATACAGCTTTTGACATCTCAAGGTTTTCAATCTTCTCTTCATATGTGGCATATATTTTCAGAAATTCATTCCTTTCGGTCTCACAAGCTAGAAGTTTGCCACATAGGTCTTGTTTATCATTAGAGATCTTAATGACATTTTGCTTTGCTGTTGCAATCTCTCCTTTTAGCTTGACATTCTTACTTTCACATGCTTTGAGCTTGCAAGTCAAATTGTCATTGATTTTGGACAAGTTTAGAGATTCATTATAAAGCTTTTCATAGGCTTGTTGTAGATCATCACTATCGATCTCATCATTATCTTCCGAGGTTTCATCATCTTCATCTTCTTTTTGCTCATCTTTCTCCTTAACCACATTCAATCGAGCAACCAAGGCATGAAAGTTGGTGGATGGTGGTAACAATGACTCTCATTTTTCATGGAATTAACTCAAAATGTCCCATGCATCTTTGGCCTTTGTGTAGTGAGCAATCTGTTGCTGTTCTTCGTCAGAAATTGCTTCACGGATGGTAGTCAGAACTCTGTGATTGCTCAGATTGTCAGCGTTTTCAACATCCTCTTTAATGGCTTGCCAGCCCTCAAGGTCGTGAGCTCTCAAAAACATCCTCATTCTGATATTCCAGAACAAGTAATTACTTCCATCAAAGGTAGAAGCACGGTGCAAATTCTGACCAAGAGCAAACTCAACTGACTTTGGAGATGAATGAGTGATAGTAGACCAGAATGCCATGTAGGTACTATCTCTGTTTTTACCGGATTCGATTTTTTCGGGTTCTTGCTCTAACCCGCTTTCATCATCCCAAGTCACTGTGTAGACTTTCTTCTAGTTATTTTTCAATGGACATTCAAGAGCAATATGACCAAACCCTTGACATTCGTAACACTTGACACCTTGTCCCTTCACAGCCTTTTTTTCTGTTTTTGGAGCAATTTTTGGTGGAAAAGTTTTGGGTTTTTCATTACTCTTATCTTTTGAACTAGGATCCTTGAAATTAGACTTCTTTTTCTTTAAATTTTTTTTTTTGAACTGTTTGGTAAACATAGCCGTCATTTCAGACTCTAGATCAAACTCAATCTCAGGGGTCTTAGCAATCTCATGAGCACTAGTAAAAGCCACACTATCTTTTTGCTTTTTTGTTAGAAATCTGGTGGGTTTCATAAGTCTACAAGTTTCCAACCAATTGATCAAGCTTGAGGGTATCAACATCCTGAGCCTCTTCAATAGCTGTAACTTTTGATTCGAACCTCTCAAGTAAAGACCTCAAAATTTTTCCAAAAACCTTAGCTTCAGGGATTTTTTCACCGAGTGTGAAACAGGAATTCATGATGTCACTGAGTTTAGCATAAAAATCATCAAATGTCTCATCATCATGCATGAAAAGAGTTTTAAAAGATGAGGTGAGACGTTGAAGTTTTGACCTTTTAACAAAAGTAGTACTCCCGTGAATAGTTTCTAGATTATCCCAAGCCTCTTTTGCTATCTCACAAGTGCAAATACGACGAAACTCTTCAGGTGTGATGGAGCAAAAGAGGGAATTGAGAGCCTTATTGTTCCAACTCGAATTTTGATAATTGAATGCATCCCATTTATCAAGAGATTTGGGAATATCAACACAATCAATGGTGACAACAGGTTTACTCCACCTATAGATCACACAGTGCCAAACTTTCTCATTGATAGATTTTAAAAACACTTTCATACAAGCTTTCCAATAAGAATAGTTTGTACCATCAAGTAACGGAGGTCTATGGGTCGAGTTACCTTCACGAATTGAATCCATATCACCAATCACACAAAATCACACTCCTATAGTTTTGATAAAAACAAAGAGTGACCTGTTCTGATACCAATTGAAAAACCTAAGTGATTCATGATTCGGCTCAAGATTAATTGTACCAGTTCCCAAACAATTAAAACTAACAATCTAAATCATCAAGCACATACAAAAGTGATTTAAATTGTTATTTCAAAAAACAATAAATCGACACAAACAATTTTTACGTAGAAAAACCACAATTGGAGCACCTTCAATTGTGATTAAAAAAACCACGGGCGAAATGCCACAAATCAATCCACTATGAACGAAAGAAGGAATACAAAACAACCAAATAAATTACCCAAACTCTATCAATTTGTCATCAACGATTTGTATTTCTTCCAAGACAACCTTCGTCTCAGAATTGATTAGATTGATGTTGATTCCACAACATCCACGTCGACTCAACAACTGCGCACAACTTCGAACACCTTCAAACACTCCACGTTTGAATCGCTGGATTCCACCAAAGAATAACACTCTTGAAGATGATCACTCAAACAACCCTTTGATGTGAATTGTCAAACCACGTGAGTTTAATACTCAAGCACACATCAAAGGAAAACTAATAAAAATAGCCCCAGAAGAAAACCCTAGAGCCCTCAAAATAGATCTGGAAGCATTAACCCTAAAACGAACTGAAACAAGTATATATAGAAAACAGGGGCCGTGAAGGTAGCTTGAGTGAAGACTCTGTCGCTCTCTTTGCTCGAGTGAGGAACTAATTACGTGTGTATTCCTTAAGCAGTGTCGTTCACAATCTTCCTTCCTAGAATATTTGCAAACAAAGAAAACTTCTGGGAGCACAACTTATTCGCTCGAGCTAGGACTTCTTCTCTCGAGCGAGCAAGACAAAACAACCAGGAAACTTACAACTCGATAAACAATGTTTGTTTGTGGGATTGACAAAACTAAGGGACCTAACAGCATAGTTCAACTTCAAAGGGCTGTCGTAACATTAGCTACGTTGAACTCTAACAAAGAATTAGAATTTTGCTACAAGCCCGCTAAAACCCAAGTGAAATGTTCACTACAGAGAACCTCATGAATTATGCATAAGAAACACAATTAAAAAATAATTATCAACACTTACTTCCAGTCCAATTCATGACATTATACAAAAAGCAATTCCTACATATTTGCAAAGCTCAATTCAAAAAGCAATTTAAAGGAACTCAAGTACAAGTTGGATTGGGATCAAGAATAAGTAGAGAAAACTCGCATCAAATGAATTGGAGAACCAAAATATAGGTTGTCCAAAACACAAAGTTCCAGCAACAAGAAGTTCCATTTGTATGATTTGACGAAGTAAGAAAATTTAAAATACAAGTTTCGACAATTTTGTACCTTTCCAGGTGCCTTCTCAAATGTTGCTATCATTTCCAAAACTGACGTTCATTTTCAGTTGTACTAGACCCACACACTACAAGAGGAGGAGAAAACGAGTTCATATATCAAAAAACCTAATCAACAAATGTTTCAAATTTAACAAATAAATTCCAATATCATTGATATTGTGCCTATATGATAACCATGAGTCATTGGAAATCATGAAAAACCACCAAGAAAACAAATAACACAACTTCAAAAAGGATTTTTCTAAGTCTAACCTTCAGTACAAATAGTTTCATTCACATCATTAATAGAGACAATTCCCTCGATACATCATACATTACTAAGAAGAGTCACGTACATAAATGGTAAGTATAGATATTTACGTAAATAGATTCTCTAGATCTATATATCTATGAAAATGTATTATATAAATTTCACACTTCAAACACAAAATGGGTGACTAGAATACAATATTTAGGACCTAATTTATTAGTAAAGAAAAAATTATGAAACTCTTCGCTCTACATTCACAAAATTAATCAAGAAACTAGTTCCATCTAAGTTTGTCTTTGACAAGATATCTGTAACAACGCCCGCGGGGGACCTCGCTACAGCTCGGACTCTCCTTTTGTGTCGCGGTTCTCAATCTGAACCAAAGAGTCCAAATCCGGCAAATCGTTTTGAAGAAAAACATATTTTGAAAAGTAGTGCCAAACATGGACTGCTTTGCCAGATTACAGAGTCGCCACCTAAATATTTAAAATGGGAAATTTAGGAAACCCTGACTCGGTGCCGAAGGCCACATGTCCGTCATCACCAAAGTGGTCTTGGCTCGGGAGCTTGGGTACGATCGGGGAAGGTCAGCTATGAGCACCCCCTTTCGCCCGGTCCGAAGACCGGCCTCTACTAACCGTGATATCCGTTTTTGAAAACTTTACACGTTCTTATTCCGGTTATTAGCCTAGAATTACTATGTGATGCTCACAACACAAAAGTATAGACTAGATTGCCTAATTTGGAAATAAACATTGCATATCCGTTTTGTCTCGAAAAAAACGTGTTAATTTTTGTGCTACTCGCAAGTAGGCTAAAATGCGGATTTCAATGAATTGTTCCAACTCACGCAATCCAACCTCCACCCACAGGCATCCATGCAGTTATATCACATAAGCAACTAGCCTCATGGCAATCATGCTGTCATGGCAACACTCACACACATGCAAGGATGCTAAAGCATAAAAGCTTACCTAGTACTCCAAGCCAAAACAGAAGCTCATTAGAAATCCATGCATGGACCTAAGCATACTGAAATGTCTAATGCAACGCATACAGGGATGCAATCAAGGTAGGCTCGGCTATCCTAAACATGGCATGAGAAATGCTACAAATAACACGTATTCAATTTGAAATTGAAATACAATGCAGTTTGTATGATGTGCCGAGCCCAATGTATGTATACAAATGCATGGATGCACGCATGCATAGCATAAGGTATGCTAAAATAAACGTGCCCTAATCTACCATCAAAGCAGATAAATAAAAGGGAAGAAAGAAGTGGGGGTTGGAAGACATACACACACTCACCCACACTTATTACGAATATGCCCTCACCCGGAGGGACCAAAAGAATATACAGCCCAAAAATAATACAGTCCAAATACAGAATAAATTAATTATTACAGAAATTTCTAATTATCAAACTAAATGCTAACATAAGAGAAAGGGGCCTCAGCCCTGCCTCGGGATGCGCGAACGATGCATGTTCGATCCAACTTGCCCGGAAAACCCGTACCGTGCCACTGCTGGTTCTGTTTTGCTGCCCTGCCCCTCCGAAAATTCCCAAAATCTCAGAATACATTCGAAATGATCTGTAGTACCACACCGGCTGGGGGGAGTGGTCATCGGCTGCTTGAATTGGCCACCGGCTGCATATGAGGTTTATCGGCACAAAAATAGTGCCGGTCGGCACATTATGCTGCCGGTCGGCAGAAAGTTCCTGCAGAGGACAGTTTGACAGCAGCAGCAAACCAGCAATGCATGGCATGGATTTTGGGCATATTTATGCATGGTCAATGCCTCCTATCATGCTTGGGGACTCAAGGAGGCATGACTCTTGGTTCTAGGGCCATCAATTGTGCACCTCGGTGCATAATGGCCTAAAGAACCAAGGTTGCATTTTAATGATAAAAATGCATGCAACACAAACATGGGAACTAAGGCCCTATCATGCTAAAGTCAAGGGTCCTAGTGACATGGGAATCAAGGTGTGTTATGTCACTTGAGGTATAAACACCCCTTGCTTCCCACACTTGGTTTGACACCCCAAGCCAAGTAATGAGATGCAACTTATGCACACATGCCTCAATAATACAATATGGAAAATAGGATGCTAGCAAATTAAGTACCACACAACCAACACATTAGTCATGCAAAATGCTAGAATGTATAAGATGCTAGTGTAATGCGAACATGAGCCAAGCATGCAATGGGATCAATATGCTACAACACCTAGTGGACCAAGTATGCAACTAGCATGTGGTGAGCATATAATGGTAGTCTAACCACAATGAGGCAGCCCTCAAAACCCCCCAAAAACAGTAGCAAAATGTGCCCAAAATGATGACCAACACTCATGCAAGCATGCAAGGCATTAAGCCCAAAACCCAAGGCACCAAAGAGAGCAACTTACCACCATTATCAAGACCATTCATGGCATACATCTAACAACCAAAAACAGACTTTTAGCATGTGAAATGACACCCGAACCCCATATATGGCAGCCCCCAAAATGCATCAAACATGGAAACATGCACAATGCTCATTCCTAGACATACAAGAGCATACCCTTATGGCATGAAATAGGCTACACATACATATATACAAGCATGATTTATGGACTAAAAAAATGACCCTAGATGATGCCAAATCATGGGATCAAGACAAGTTAAGCATGCTAGGAACCAAAACACACAAGGCTTACAAGCCTAAAGTACAAAACAACCATGTTAAGCACACTATTTATGGCAAAATCAGTGGCTCACAGCCCTTATGCATGGTAATATGATGCTAATACCCTCATGGAACCAAGCCACAATATGCAAAGAACATGGCTCAAATGCATGGCATGCTTTTAAGCATAAGGGGACACTACAAAGCAAGCATGAGGTACATGTTAAAGGCCATAAAACTAACCTAAAACAGAGATCAAACATGACCTAAAACACCCAAGAAAGCTTTGAAATGAAGCTAAATGCAAGCATGCACACATGCTACTTCATGAGCCAAGAATGAGGGCCAAAGAGAGACAAAGGGAAGAGGGGTGTCCCTCCCCTATATGTGACCTAAGATCACCTTCCTCACCACTGAAAACCCGCTGGTTTTCAATGGTGAGAAGGCCAAAAACACCAAGTAAAGGAGGCTTTAGGAAAAGGCACCAAAAATGGCCAAACAAGGCCTAATAGGATGAACCTTTACTCAAACCACAAAATGACCTTAATGAAGGTTCAAGGACAAGTAAAAACAAGACTTTTTTATGTTAAACACAAATCCAAAAACATAAAGAAAATGGGGTAGAAACTTGTTGCAAGAATGGGGAATATAAAGTAAAGTGTTTACCCTTGAAGATCCCTTGAAGAACAAAGGTTCCAGCCACTCTCTAGTGATCAAAACCAGCTCAAAACCACAGCAATCAACCTCCCAAGTCTCTCAATCTCGAGCTAAGGTGTAAAGGTGTGTGTAATGGTGCAAAAGTAAGGTAAAACTACACTTTTAGGCCTAAAATCACACACACAAGAGGAGAGAGAGGGAGAATATAGAGAGAGAAGGTATATCACACAGATATATAGATATAAGCTCTGGTTTTTGACCTAAAATGGCTAACCCCTTAACAAAGGGAGAGAGATGAGCTTATATAGGCAATAAAAGACTTGGTGGCTAAGCAAGAGGGGGGGTTCAAGGGGTGCAAAGGATTCAAGGGGCTCTAGGGCTTCTAGAAGCCTCTGGGACAGCTGGCCAAGCTTCTCCAAGAAGCTTGGCCAAGGGTTCAAGCTCCAAGAGGAGAGAGGGGGTCAAAGGGACCAAAGGGTGCATTCCCGGGTATAGGGAGTGGTGATGGTGCATTCTAGCTGGCACAGCTGGCATGCACCAAGTCTGAGGTTTCAAAGGGGTTACACCGGCCAGCCAAAAGGGTCATCGGCACAATAAAGTGCCGGTCGGCAACATATAGTGCCGACCGGCCACAGATTATGAGAAATCAGTGCCGGTGGAATAAAAAGAGGGCCGGTGGTGTGCAAGGGAAGCCGGTGGTGATCAGGGGTGGCCAAAGAGCCTTCCCCCACCCTCTAGTGCAAAAACACACAAGTCTTGGTGTAAAACCAAGCCTAGTGCAAGTCGGTTGAGAGATCCTGAGGCGCGGCGCACAGCCGGGACCTCCGGGAACTCAAAACAAACACAATCATGGATAATCACCGAGTGTTCAATCAGTGACGTCCAAGTCTTGAGGTCGGTCAAAAATGGGGTGTCTACAATATCTAGCTCAATGCCTAGCTAAATTGGAGAGGCAGCAAAATAGCACAAGGCTAACAGTCAAGCTTATTGCTTCAACTATATTTGACTTTGCAATTTTTCTAGATGATAAACCATCCTGGTATAGGAAACATTCTTCAAAATGGTTTTAATTTTCTACGATGAAATTCATCCCAGGCTAGTTTGAGGTTCTATTGTAAGAAAGTAATGAATTTAGCAGTTGTTTATAAGCACGGGTACTCTAAAAATGATGTCGTACAAGTACTGGGTGCGGCGCGTACCGATACGACTGTACGGGTATGACAAACACATGCTGGGTACAGGAAATACATTTGAATACATCGTGGGTATGACATGGGTACGATGAGGTGAAATTTTTTTTTTTTTTGTGTGTGTGCAGCTACTAGAATTTGTTGTAGCCTTTATTATTATTCTTTCAACTTCAAAAATCATCAAGTAATTTATTTCCAACACCCAAGAAAGAATTATGTAATTTTTTAGACAAGTTGTTCTTCTTTTAGTTTTGATATTGAAACTTTGATTTGTATGTTGGATATTTAGCTATAAAAAAATTTTAAAAAAAAAATTGGCATACCCCAGTCGTACCCGTACCTTAATTTTTTAAGAATTTGTCGTATCTTGGTGCCTGTACCCGTATCCATACCCACACCCGTGCTTCATAGGTAGCTGCAAATTCAGACAGGGACAAAGTGACATCTCAAATTTTGAATAAGTATAGGTTTGACTTTAAAATGCACACATTGTCATTTTTGGACAAAAACATATTTGAGGTGTTGACTTTGAAATTCATTTTCTCCAAATCACCTCATTGAAAAATTATGACACTTTCCAAAAATATATTTGAGTCTAGTTTCTAACCCCGTTGATCTTGCATGAATTCATTGTGTTTCGAAAGATATTTTATAGCCAAAAAAAGAAAACAATGACAATGGGTTAGAATCTATCTGAGTAAAATAAATAGGCAATTCTCCATTAAATTTAACCCATCTTATATCAAAATAAAGATAACAAAGGAGGCTAGGTGATGTAAAATTTTTTAAGTGTGGTTCAAAATACTCTAAGAGATATAACCTTGAAAGAGGACGGTTATGTAGGCAACGTGCTGGAAATTTGGCACAAAAGTCTTTTTGAGTTTTATAATTGGTCAAAGTGCCTCAAAGTGCTTTTGAAAGGTTCATGTAGGATGTACAAGTTTCTTAAGCCTCATCATAAGCATCCCAAGTCTTTAATCATAGAATTAAATAAAATTAAATTAAAAAAGTGCATATAACCAACTATACATAATGAGATTGTTAACTAGGATAACCGACTGCTCAAAATGACAACTTCTTGAACATAAAAATTGTAACAATTACCATCTTAAGAAGAAACGGAAAAAGTGAATAAGTTGGACAGTTTGGTCAATGAAACTCACATCTTTTGTTTCATTTTCTAGCTCCATCACCTCAATGCCTATAATTTAAGCAAAAACAAGAAAACCCCCTCTCAAATTCGAAGATGTGACACAAACACTAACCATCTTCGCTGGTACGTCAGCAAGTTAAGAAACGACAAAGTTTTTTATACTCAGTGGAAGGCAGGCTGAAACTTTGGCCCAACCAAGTGCAACTAAGGAGTGAAAGAATTCACAATGTGATCTTATGGGGCCTTAAACCTTAGAGAATGGCTAAGAATGTCCATTACAATTATTTAAACACTATCCATTTTGCATTAAACTCATATAATTTCACAAGTGACCTAAAGAAAAACACTAAAACAAACAATATTACACACTAGTGGCCTCAAAATTAGAAATGGTTCTCAAATGGACCAATTAAAAAACATAAAATGTTGTATAATACTGATATCAAATTTACAGATAGTTTTCATCTAATCCTATGACTACAAAAGGGGAATATTATAGTCAGCAAAAACCTAAAAGCACCATGGACCAAAAGCACTATATCATGCAAAAACATAATAACAAATGGAAAAATGAGAAACATAAACAAATGTCCCTATACAAGCTATAGAAAATGAAAAAACTTCAGATCAATAATTTACAAAGTTAGACGCCAATGTCAGCTCTCTCAAATCACAAGTTAAGCCCACATGTCATGCACATCATAAATAATGCAATAATAACGCCAATTCCCATGTTAACTTAAAGTTTTTTTTTTTTTAAATATTAAATTAGTGCCCTAATACATTTAGCATAGGGGCACATGTTTGCTCTTGTTTTTCAGTTTCATTTCTAGATTCCTCTATTATTTCTTCCAAACTTATCACAATATGGATGCTTTTTGCATTATGAAAAAGTTAAGATCATGGAAAAAAAACAAGCAAAATAAAGCACAAACATGTATCTACTTTAATAAGAAAATAAACTTACATAATCAGTTCTCAACAAATGAAAAAGAAGCAAAAGACACATGTACACAAACACAAACATGTTAAGAGCTACTTTATATATATATATAGAGAGAGAGAGAGAGAGAGAGAGAGAGAGAGAGAGAGAGAGAGAACAAAATTAAAATTGGTAAATTATACTTACAAGGGAAAAGAAATAATTGGAATGGGGACACATTAGTTTCCTAAATTTTTGTATGCCATATCAGGATTTAATTCATTGTTTAAATTAGTTTGCTCCATGGAAAGATTGAGTGCAGTTGAGGCTTCTAGTCTGAATATGGTTGTAAGCTCCTCCAAAATTGTTCAATAAATTTGTTGAATTAGAACATAGATAGAAGGATGTTCCTAACAATTGACATAAAAAAAATTTAAAAAAAAAAAATCGAAACTATCGAACACATGATTTGCAAGACTTCACAAGTTTAAGTTCTTAACACTTAACAGTGAAAATGTGAATCGAAGCTAGAAATAACAAGGAAGCATAATTTACAGCTAACACTTAACTAGAAGTTGGTTGCTCAAGATCTTTGATTCATTTCATCTAATTTTTTAAAAGATGAACAATTCAATAAACCATGTAATAGACAGTATTAAAATTATGCTATTAAAATTGTGTATTCTATCCCATATTTGGATTGATTTAAGATTATGATAAGAGATTCACAAAATTTTATCAATTTTGTAATTTAACTAATTAGTCCAGTTTTTACCTTCTTTTTTTTTTTTTTCAACGAAAAACTTTTACTAACATCTATTTCCTTAGTCTAGAAATCAGGCCAAAATTTACCTTCTATTTTATATCCTCCCAATAAAAAACTAATTAGTCCAGAAATCGATTGAGAGAGGGATAGACGTTATTGTTGTAGATGGAGGGGTTTTGGGTTTAGGGAATCGTAAAGGGCTTGAAGTTAGGACGAGGGTTTAGGGAGAATCGCTGAAGTGAAGAGGGTGAATATATATATATATAGAGAGAGAGAGAGAGAGAGATAGACAGAGAGAAAGAGAGAGATAGACAGAGAGAGATAGAGCTCCATACCTGATATCTGGTTTGAGAGAATGCTTATTATCTTGTCGCTGGAAATCGAGGGTAGTGTAGAGATTCAACAATGGAACCCAACAGAGGCTGGTAGTTGTTGCTGGAAATCAAGTGTTACACAGATGGCGAGAGAAGCAAAGAAGAATAGAAGAAAAACGAGAGAAGAAAAAGAGAGTTGTTGAGGGAAAAGAGAAAGTTGAAAGGGTTAACCGGTTGCCTAGGTTTCCATTTTCCACAATTAAATAATTCAACGGTCCTGATCATTTCTTTCTAATCCAAGGGTTAATACTTAGAGTGCATATGGTGTGCAACCTTAAGGAGGTTGCACACTTAAACAGAACCTTTTTAAATATGCAATAAATACATAATACTTCACAACATCGCAATTGCTAGTAAAGAGATGATAGAAATTGATAAGCTGTACGTAATAGTCAAGTACAAAAAAAGATAAAATAGATGATAAAAATTACTTTAGGTTAAAGTTGAGCAAAAAAATAGACAAAATAATATTGATTTGGTTTTTGGAAACTTATTTTAATTTTTTTAACAAAATTAAAAATTAATTGGTGAAAGAAAAAAAAACATTTGTCATTTTTACATAATCTTATCTTTTGGGAGACTAAAAATAATTTTTAAAAATTTAAAAATATTTTTTGATATTTATTTTTATCAAATTAGTTTCAAATTTTTTTAATTCTTTTTCTCAAAAACAAATTCAACAAGGCCATTGCATTAACTAAAACACAACCAAATTATAAGGACAAAATATAACTTCATACTATGTTTTGTTAAAATTCTACTTACACAACACATTTACCTCTTTACACCTTTCATTTGATATATATATACGTATATAATTTTTAATTTTACCCATGTGTGAAATTACATTTAAGGATAAAAGATAAAAATTAAATAAATTTGATTATCTTTTTACACACATTGCACCTCAATGCCTACTTTTATTTCTTTCTCATTTCTCTTTCTCTACTATACATCTACTTTCAATAAGTAAGAATCATAGGGTTTTGATCATAAAAGAAAGCAATAGATGAAAAAAAGGGTCATGAACAAGCAGCAAAAAAGTGAAATGGTAAGTGTTTTTTTTTCTTTATTTTTTATGTTTTCGTTTCTTTTTTCAAGGGGACTGTTCGACTTTTGTTTGGTGCATTAGAACTAAACAAAATCAAATAACCCGGAATCACATCGTTAAACAAAAAATACATATCCAATAACCCACTACCGAACAAAAAATATTTATTCAGTAACCTATTGCCGAACAAAAAGTATATCTCTGGAAGGATTGTGAATATAGATATTCTTGGTATGCCATGGCTTACCCACACTTATAGCGATGGAGGAGAGTTGGTGATGATGAGTTTTTTGTGCTCGGTAGAAACCCCTAAGCAAGATATTAGTGAAGTAGATGTGGTACGTGAGTTTGAGGATGTATTTCAGGAGATACCTGAACTCCTACCTCAATGGGTAGTAGAATTTTGCATTGACTTAGTGTTGGGAACTACACCGATTTCTAAGGTGGCATACAAAATAGTGCCTAAAGAGCTTGTGGAGATGAAGAAGCAACTGGAAGAGATGCTTCAGAAAGGGTTCATACATTCAAGTAACTCCCCGTGGGGAGCACCCATGATCTTTGTGTCACGACCCAAACTCGTCCCTATAGGTTTAGCGTCATGACCGGCTAGTAATCATAGATTACCTACGGACTCTATAAACAAAATCTGTTTAATATAAAGTACGGGGCTTAGCGGAATTATATCATAACATAAAAAAAAATATCCATTGAGCCGTGCGTATATGAAAGAAACTTTGAATCAAAACTGTACAACTATTCTATAAGTAAGTGCATACACCACAAACGTATCAAATAAAAACAAACACTCAGCCCACAATTTTGAACTTGTCAAGTCTTACATACACAAAAACCCTTATACCAAAAATCAACTAAGAGTTCATAACAAGGGGGGAAGGGGGGTTAGACTTTGCCTGGATCGTCATGAGTCCAAGTTGGCTCCATCTCGGGAGCTCCACAAAAGGCTGACCAGGAGGTGACTCCGAGGCGATCTCTATCACTCTTCCTCACCTGCATATATATACACATAAATAGTGAGCTAATGTCCAATGAGTAATAACAAAATAAAGAGGTTATATGAATGAAGTTCCACACTAGTACAAATATCAATTAGATTAGCCACCATATCAATCCTTTGCAATAACAGAAACACTGTTCGATAGCGTTTTCAGTACAATTTCGATTTCAATACAATTCTCAATAATCCATGTTATATCAATAGCATTACACACTCAATGACAATTTACGTGGAACATCCAATAGAGTAACAATGTATCAATAACAATGGGAACTTAAGGGTCAATCAATGGAACCGCAACGGGTTAATCAATATATCTTATCCAATGTGACCATTAAGGTCTAACTGTAGAGATCTCTGTATTTCAATTATCCAATGGGCTATGGTATTGTTTCCCCTGGGCGAGGGCCAATAGGCCATGGTATTTATTTCCCCCCATGCAAGGGCCTATTAAGCAATGGACGATGGTATTATATCCTCCAGGTGAGGGCCTATTAAACAATGGATCGTGGTGTTGTTTCCCCTAGGCAAGGGCTTCACTAAAGGATGCCACAAGTACAATTTCAAAACAAAACTTCATTCGTTCATAAGAAACTAAAGTTTCAAGAAACCAGTCGATGAACAATAATAGGTTTGATAAATCATCATGGCGTTTCAATAAGCCATTCAATTATTCATATTTCAATTTTGATAACAACAACATTTTCAAAAATAAATATAATTTGAACATATCTTTATAGAGTTATTACTCACAGTGGGTTACATTGTCATTAGGCCTCGAATGTCCACCTATACAAAACACATAACCAAAATGAAATTGGAGTACCATTCGATAACCATGCTGCTTTAATTAAATTTTCCTCATGTGCTTCTAACTCATTCCATGTTTATGTGAGCTCAATTGGTGCCTGAGAATACTTAAAATAACATAAGGATGCAAGTACGCACTTAAAAGAGTTAGTCAAACTTTGCTGAAAATAGGGTCTCTGCTCGAACGCACCATCCTTCGCTCAGGCGGACATTCAATAATAAGGGTAGTCGCTCGAGCGCAACTTCTATCGCTCGAGCGGTCTGTAAACTTTGCAAAAGTACTGGTTGCATAAAATTTCCGCTCGATGGTCGCTCGAGCGGAAGACTGAGTAAAAAGGGTCCTCGCTTGAGCGCCACTTTGGTTGCTTAAGTGGTCTATAAAATTCTGTGAAACTTCTAGGAACTTGATTTTTACGCTCGAGCGGATAGGCCGAATTCTAGAATTTTGCAGAACTGTGTTTGCAGTTCAAATTTGATATACAAAGGTCCAAAATTTGTATTTTTGGTACAAAAACATGGAAAAACATTTTAAAACTTAGAAATGTAGTCAACATTGAAGCCAATTGCTCAAAATCATGGACCCAATTCTCAAAATCAAACTTAAATCATGAAGTTGGAATCATGCATGACATGTATTGCCCTCATTTCTTTTCAACTACTTTCAAGACTTGATCAAATGGAATGACAAGTGTAAGAACATGAAGAACTCTTCAAATAAATGTGTAAAAGTCCCATGCATGTAAGAATTCATAGAAAATTTAACTCAAAGATCAAGGATTATGCATGCATTTATGCAATTATATTCAATTCTTACATAATCAAGTCAATCCTTTCTACTTACATGCAAATAGACTCATAACTTCTTGAATTCATGGCCTACATGTTTTATTTTCAAGATTTAAGGAGGAATTCCATACCTAGGATGTGAATTCAAGTGTTGTCTAGCTCAATTATTCAAATCTTCCACAATTTCCTTCAAATTCCCTTTTCTTTCTCTCTCTAAATGTTGAGCTTAGCTTCCTCCTCTCTCAAAAGCTCAGCCCATGTGTTTGTATAAGTGAGTTCAAAACATGTGCTAAGCTTATATAGAGTGTAATTAACTTGGCCTAATAAAAGTTGATTAATGTTAATTAATTAGGCTCATTTCTAACTAAGTACAATCAGTTTATTCTAATCATTTTGGTCTGAATCAAATTTTGCCAAAAGTTGCCACAAAATTCTAAATATTCTAATTGGCCTATTGGGCTAGTCAATTTTGGTTTTCGAAGCCGTTTGGGCTTTCAATTTTTGATTCTAAGTCGATAAGTGAACATATATTCCATGAAATAACAGATAACTACAAAATTAAACATGTAACACATAATTAATCACACAATCATGCAATTAAACTTATTGAAACAATATAATATAATAGTACGGAGGTCGGGGCCATCACAGTCTCTCCCCCTTAGAAAGTTTGGTCCTCCCAACTTAAGTTACCTTCAAACGAAAACAAATGCAGATATCGATGTCGCATCTTATCCTCTTTTTCCCAAGTGGCCTCTTTCCCATAATGTTCTTTCCACTTGACCTTCACTATAGGGATAGTTTTGTTTCGCAATTGCTTCACTTGCTAATCAATGATCTGCACGGGCCATTCTTTATAAATCATACTTTTGTCTAAAGCAATCCGATGGTGATCAATCATATGGAACGAATCTCTAAGATACCCACGAAGCATGGATATATGGAAGACATTATGCATTTGTTCCATTCCTGGTGGCAAGGCAATACGATAAGCAACAGAACCCAACCTTTCAAGAATTTGAAACGGTCCAATATAGCGAGGAGTCAGTTTTTCCTTCTTTCCAAATCTCATATGTCCTTTCGTCGGTGTTACTTGGATAAATACATGATCCCCCACTTCATATTCTAAGTCTCTTCTTCGCTAGTCCGCATAACTTTTCTGTCGATTCTATGCAGTTATAAGCCTTTATTGAATGATTTTGATCTTTTTCGGTTGTTTCTTGCACAAGTTCAGTACCATAAATAACCCTGTCACCAACCTTTGTCCAACAAATTGGCGATCTACACTTTCTGCCATATAGTGTCTCATATGGTGCCATACCAATGCTAGCGTGAAAACTATTGTTATAAGCAAACTTGGCCAATGGCAAATACATTTCACAGCTACCCTGAAAGTCCAAAACACGCATACGAAGCATGTCTTCTAAGGTTTGAATAGTCCTCTCGGTTTGTCCATCAGTCTGTGGATGAAATGCTGTACTAAACCTCAATTCTGTCCCCATTGCATCCTGTAGACTATGCCAAAATCTAGAAAAAAATTTAGGATCCCTATTTGATATAATAGACACGGGAACTCCATGTAATCGAATAATCTCATCAATGTAGATAGTAACAAGTCTATATGTAGTAAAAGAAGTCTTTACAACAAAAAAATGAGTAGACTTAGTCAGTCTATCAATTATAACCCAAATAGAATCCATACCTCTAGGTGTTCGAGGTAGGCCAACAACGAAGTCCATGGTGATATGCTCCCATTTCCATTCCGGGATAGGGAGAGACTGAAGCATGCTTGCCGGTTTCTGATGCTCTGCTTTCACCTGCCAACATTGCAAGTGCTTGGAATTGAAGTCGGCAATTTCTCTTTTCATGTTAGGCCACCAATATACTAGCTTCAAATCTTGGTACATTTTAGTGTTTTTTGGATGCATAGCAAACATTGATTTGTAAGCTTCCTCTAAAATTTTCCTTTTTAAGTCGACATTATTAGGAATACTTAATCTCCCTTGAAATCTCAACATGGAAGCCTCAATTGTGAACCCCAGTTTAGGCTTGGTGTCAAATTCATCACAAATCTTCTTCAAAAACTCATCATTCATTTGCTTTTGTTTGATTTTTTCAATAATTGTAGGCTGTGCAGACATTACAGCTATCAAGCTATCTTGTTCAAAAGGTATCACTTCAATTTCAAGTTGTTCAAACTCTAGCAGCAATTCTTTTTGATCTGTGAGCAAACAAGCTAGATTCCCCATATTCTTTCTACTGAGTGCATCTACCACAATGTTAGCTTTGCCCGGAAGGTAGTGAATCTGTAAATCATAGTCCTTGATCAATTTAAGCTAGCGTCTTTGTCGCATGTTCAATTCTTTTTGGATGAAAAAGTACTTCAAGCTTTTATGATCGATGTGCACTTCACATCTGATTCCATACAAGTAGTGACGCCATATTTTCAGTGCAAACACAACAGCGGCAAGTTCTAGGTCATGTGTTGGATAGTTTTTCTCATGTGGTCTTAGTTGTCAAGAGGCATAAGCAATCACCCTACCATTCTGCATTAAGACACAACCCAAACCTTTATAAGATATATCACTATAAATCATAAATCCTTCCGTACCTGAGGATATAGTGAGGATTGGAGCTGTGGTCAATCTTGTCTTTAGTTCTTGAAATGCAGATTCTCTTTGGTCGGTCCATTCAAATGGTTCTCCCTTTCGAGTAAATTGAGTCAATGGCACTGCAATCTTTGAGAAGTCTTTAACAAACCTCTGATAATAACTAGCCAATCTCCTAAAACTACGAACTTCTGTTACATTGGTCGGAGTAGGCCAATCAACAATCGCTTCAATTTTCTGAGGGTCAACTAAGATACCATTTTTGTTAATGACATGCCCCAAAAAGTTATTTCATCAAGCCAAAACTCTCACTTCTTCAATTTCCCATACAGTTGCTTTTCTCTAAGTGTTTGAAGAGTCATTCTCAAATGTTGTTCATGTTCATCCTTACTTTTCGAATAAATCAAAATGTCATCAATGAAAACAACGACAAAATCATCTAAGAAAGGTTTGAAAACCCTGTTCATCAAATCCATGAACGCTACGGGTGCATTAGTGACTCTGAAGGCATGACTAAAAACTCATAATGTCCATACCTAGTTCGGAAAGCAGTCTTTTCAATATCTTCAGCCCTAACTTTCAAATGATGGTAGTCTGATCTCAAGTTAATTTTTGAAAATACCTGGGCCCCCTGCAACTGGTCAAATAGATCATCAATACATGGCAATGGATATTTATTCTTCACTGTTACCTTATTGAGTTCTCGGTAATCGATACATAGTCTGAGGGTCCTATCTTTCTTCTTTACAAAAAAAACCGGCGTCAGACGAATAAATCCCTTATCAAGCAAGTCCTGCAACTAAGCTTTCAGTTCTTTTATTTCAATGGTGGACATACGGTAGGCAGTTTTAGAAATTGGTTATGTAGCCAATATTACATCAATTGTAAATTCAATCTCTCTATCAACAAGTTGTCTAGGTAATTCATCCAGTAACACATCGAGAAAATCTCTCACCACTGGTATATTGTCTAGAGTAATGCCCATGGTCGGTTCAGCTATTACATTACACAAATACCCTTGACAACCTTTACTCATTAGTTTTTGGGCTTTCATAGCAGATATAAGGTATGGTGGTGGAACTACCCCCTTTCCCTCGAAATAAAATTCATCTTGTTTAGGAGGTCGGAATATTACTCGTTTTAAAGCACAATCTATGGTCGCATGGTATTTAGCTAGCCAATCCATACCCAAAACAACATCAAAATGTCTCATGTCTAAAGGTATTAAATCAGCATACAGAATAGCATTCCCAAGAAATCATTCACACGCAGCATATACAGTTGAGCATAACATGGATCCCCCCGTAAGTGATGCAACACATAATATATAACTCAATGTTTCCATAGGTCTATTCAAAGTTTCAGCAAAAACAATAGAAACAAATGAATGTATAGACCCTGAATCAATTAAAGCATAAGCATTTACCACAAATGGAGATTGTACCTGACACTACTGCCTCAGTATTTTGAGTGTCCCCTAGGACTAACAAAAACTCTTCCTTGCCTTTGTTCATTTCTTGTGGTAGACGGTGTTGCAGCTGGTCTTGTTGTGGGAACTGATCCAATCGAGCTTGTGGCACCTCGGTTATTACCCAAACGTGACTGTGTATAATCTTTCGCCATATGCCCTATGTTTCCACACTAGCAGCAAGCCCCCGTAGTGCAATAGCAAACACCCATCTGCATCTTTCCATAAACGGTGCAAGTAGGTACTAAGTTGCCATTTTGGGTTGACCTTGAATTACTAGAATTCCCAGACTTCAACTTCTTATTTGTTGACGGTGTCCCCTTATTAAAATTATATCTTTTGTCTTCCATTCGAAATTCTATTTACGGTTAACCACATTTCCCCCTGCTTTTAGTGCCCTATCAAGCACATCCACATATGTTGGTAAATTAAGTACATTGACTCTATCTTGGATTGGGCCACGCAAACCTCCCTCAAATTGTCTAGCTTTCTTGTAGTCCGTATCTACCATGTGGGGTGCGAAGCGGGCTAACTCTGTAAACTAAACTTCATATTCAGCAACTGATTTGTTTCCCTACTTGAGTTCCATAAATTCAGACACTTTTCTGTCCCGTACACATTGCGGGAAGTATTTCTCGTAAAAGATTTCTAGAAAGCGAGCCCAAGTAATATCCTTATTCTCATCTCGAACCAACATCCACCAACGCTTGGCATCATCTTCTAATGTAAATGCAGCTAGTTGTACTTTCTGAGATTCAGTACATGGGAACACTTCGAATAACTTCTCAAGCCCTAAGACCCAAGCTTCGGCCTTTAGTGGCTCAATTTTGCCATGAAACAACGATGGTTTCATCTTTTGAAATCTCTAGTCAAAGCAACAGTACAATCCTCTGTCTGACACCCTGGAGCTGGAGGTGGTACAGGCATTGGAGGTAGGGATGGCAGTCGTTGTTGTTGTTGTTGCCACAACTATTGTTGTCTTATGGCTTCAGCCATGTTCTATATTATCTATTCCATTCTATCCAGTCTTGAGGAGGTTGCCTCCTCTAGCTCATCACTCATTGTCCTCACCATTTTTCTATATAAGACTTATATTATGATAAACACAACAAACACCATATGTATACATGTGCACATTCAAATATGTAATCGTACAAATTGTCTCACTTTAGCATTTAAATACACACGAATGCAATCATGAAGTCTCCACTAGACTCTCTATAGCTCAATGGACAAGTGAGTGAGATATAACTCGTGCTCTGATACCACTCAGTCACAACCCAAACCGCCTCTATAGGTTTAGCGTCATGACCGGCCAGTAATCATAGATTACCAACGGCCTCTATAAACAAAATCTATTTAATATAAAGTACGGGGCTTAGCGGAAGTATATCATAACATAAAAATTTTTATCCATTGAGCCATACGTATATGAAAGAAACTTCGAATCAAAACTGTACAACTATTCTATAAGTAAGTGCATACACCACAAACGTTTTAAATAAAAACAAACATTCAACCCACAATTTTGAACTTGTCGAGTCTTACATATACAAAAACCCCTATACCAAAAAATCAACTAAGAGTTCATAACAAAAAAAGGGGGTTTAGACTTTGCTTGGCTGCTCACAAGTCCAAGTTGGCTCCATCTTGGGAGCTCCACAAAAGGCTGACCACGTGGTGACTTCGAGGTGATCTCTATCCTTGATGCTCAACTTGCTCACCTACATATATATATACACATAAATAATGAGCTAATGCCCAATGAGTAATAATAGAATAAAGAGGCTATATGAATGAAGTTCCACACCAATACAAATATCAATTAGATTAGCCATCATATCAATCCTTTGCAATAACAAAACCATTGTTCGATAGGGTTTTCAATACAATTTCGATTTCAATACAATTCTCAATAATCCATGTTATCTCAATAGTATTACACACTCAATGACAATTTACGTGGAACATCTAATAGAGTAACAATGTATCAATAACAATGAGACCTCAAGGGTCAATCAATGGGACCGCAATGGGTCAATCAACATGTCTTATCCAATGTGACCATTAAGGTCTAACTACCGAGATCTCTGTATTCCCGTTATCCAATGGGCCACGATATTGTTTCCCCCGGGCGAGTGCCAATGGGCCATGGTATTTATTTCCCACAAGCAAGGGCCTATTAAGCAATAAGCCATGGTATTATATCCCCCAGGTGAGGGCCTATTAAACAATGGGCCTTGGTATTGTTTCTCCCAGGCAAGGGCCTCACTAAAGGATGCCACGAGTACAATTTCAAAACAGAACTTCATACATTCATAAGAAACTAAAGTTTCAAGAAACCATTCGATGAACAATAATAGGTTTGATAAATCATCATGATCTTTTAATAAACCATTCGTTTCAATAAGCCATTCAATCATTCATATATCAATTTTGATAACAACAACATTTTCAAAAATAAATATAACTCGAACATATCTTTGTAGAGTTATTACTCACAGTGGGTTACATTGTCACTAGGCCTCGAATGTCCACCTATACAAAACACATAACCAAGATGCAATTGGAGTACCGTTCGATAACCATGCTGCTTTAATTAAATTTTCCTCATGTGCTTCTAACTCATTCCATGTTTATGTGAGCTCAATTGGTGCCTAAGAATACTTGAAATAACATGAGGATGCAAGTATGCACTTAAAAGAGTTAGTCAAACTTTGCTGAAAATAGGGTCTTCGCTCGAGCGCAACATTTTTTGCTCGAGCGAACATTCAATAATAAAGGTAGTCGCTCAAGCGGTCTGTAAACTTTGCAAAAGTACAAGTTGCATGAAATTTTCGCTTGACGGTCGCTCGAGCGGAAGACTGAGTAAAAGGGGTCCTCGTTCGAGCGCCACTTTGGTCGCTCGAGCGGTCTGTAAAATTTTGTAAAACTTCTAGGAGCTCGATTTTTACGCTCGAGCGACACTTTCTTCACTCGAGCGAACAGGCCGAATTTTGGAATTTCTAGAACTATATTTGCAGTTCAAATTTGATATACAAAGGTCCAAAATTTGTATTTTTGATACAAAAACATGGAAAAACATTTTAGAACTTAGAAATGTAGTCAATTTGAAACCAATTGCTCAAAATCATGGACCCAATTCTCAAAATCAAACTTAAATCATGAAGTTGGAACCATACATGACATGTATTGCCCTCATTTCTTTTTAAATCCTTTCAAGACTTGATCAAGTGGCATGACAAGTGTAATAACATGATGAACTCTTCAAATAAATGTGTAGAAGTCCTATGCATGTAAGAATTCATAGAAAATTTAACTCAAAGATAAAGGATTATGCATGCATGTATGCAATTATACTCAATTCTTCCATAATCAAGTAGATCCTTTCTACTTACATGCAAATAGACTCATAACTTCTTGAATTCATGGCCTACATGTTTTATTTTCAAGATTTAAGGTGGAATTTCATTCCTAGGATGTGAATTCAAGTGTTGTCTAGCTCAATTCTTCAAATCTTCCACAATTTCCTTCAAATTCCTCTCTCTCTCTCTCTCTCTCTCTCTCTCTCTCTCTCTCTCTCTCTCTCTCTCTAAATGTTGAGCTTAGCTTCCTCCTCTCTCAAAATCTCTGCCTATGTGTTTGTATAAGTGAGGTCAAAACATGTGCTAAGCTTATATAGAGTGTAATTAACTTAGCCTAATAAAAGTTGATTAACGTTAATTAATTAGACTCATTTCTAACTAAGTTCAATCAGTTTATTCTAATTATTTTGGTCTGAATCAAATTTTGCCAAAAGTTGCCACAAAATTCTAAATATTCTAATTGGCCTATTGGGCTAGTCAATTTTGGTTTCTGAAGTTGTTTGGGCTTTCAATTTCTGATTCTAAGTCGATAAGTGAACATATATTCCATGAAATAAAAAATAACTACAAAATTAGGCATGTAACACATAATTAAACATACAATCATGCAATTAAACTTATTGAAACAATATAATATAATAATACGGAGGTCGAGACCGTCACACTTTGTCTCCAAGAAAGATGGCACTCTCCGCATGTGCATAGATTACAAAGAGCTAAAAAAGGAGACTATCAAGAACTAATATCCGCTACCTAGAATTGATGACTTGTTTGATTAGTTGAAGGGGGCAATCGTGTTCTCTCAGTTACCATCATACAGGTGTGTCAGAGGAAAGTATACCGCTTACTGCTTTTTGAACTCGGTATGAGTTGTACGAATTTCTTGTAATGCCTTTTGGTTTGACAAATGCTCCTGCCTATTTCATGGACATGATGAACATAATTTTTTAACCGTTTCTAGATAAGTTTGTGATTATCTTCATAGATGATATCCTTGTGTATTCTAAGAATGAGGAAGAGCACATAGAACACTTGAAAATCATGTTGCAGACTTTGAGGGAGCAGTAGTTATACGCTAAGTTCAGTAAGTGTCACTTTTGGGAGAAAGAAGTTCGATTTTTGGGACATGTTGTGTCCAATCACGGGGATAACGATAGATCTTAAGAAAGTTGTTACGGTCAAAGAATAGAAGCAGCCCACAAACCTTTCAAAGATGAGAAGTTTTTTAGGACTAGCCGGTTATTATAAGAGATTTATAGAGAAGTTTTCCATTATTGCAGCACCCATGACCAAGTTGACCTGCAAGAATGTAAAGTTCTTATGTACAGATAATTGTAAGAAAGCTTTTCAGGAGTTAAAGCAACGTTTGACTACAAGTCCAGTGTTAACTATACCAGTACAATAGGGAAAAGTTAGTAGTGTTTACTGATATGAGTGGAACTGGTTTGGGATGTGTATTGATGCATCATCAAAGATTGTATCTTATGCCTCATGACAGTTAAAACCTCATGAGAGACGATACCCTACTCATGACTTAGAGCTGACAGCAGTTGTTTTTGTCTTTGAAAGTGTGGCGACATTACTTGTTTGGAGAGCGCTTTGAGTTATACACATATCACAAGAGCCACAAATATATTTTTTTTCTCAGAAAGAGTTAAACATGAGGCAGTAGAGGTGGGTTGAATTCATCAAAAGTTATGATTTCAAGATCTTTTACCATCCGGAGAAAGGAAATATGGTCGCATATGCACTTATTCGACAACATGAGATTATAGTTTCTTTGATGATTCAGTAATAGAAGTCTTCGGAGTTAGTTTCGATGCATGATGTTCAACCAATAGAGAGTGTCGAGAGGGCATACATTGGTAGTTTGACCGTGCAACCAACGTTACTGGGTCAAGTTCGTCAGATGCAGTATTTAAATGGGTTCCTCATCAGCAAGCTCGATGACCTTGTAGTGGATTTGATCGATGATTGTCCTATTGATTGGTCTGTGGACTCAGAGAGGGGATTGCGATTCAGGGACAGGTTGTGTGTACCTAACATTGTTGAATTGAGGAAATAGATTATGGGTGATGCCCATAGGTCCCGATACACCATTCACCCTGGTGGGACCAAGATGTATCATGTCCTGAAGAGGATGTTTTGATGGGAAGGTATGAAGAAGGACGTAGGAGAATATGTTTCTCGATGTTATATGTGTCAATAGGTTAAGGCAGAACACCAACGACCGTTTGGCCTTTTGTAGCCTCTCGAGATCCCTACTTGGAAATGGGAGTACATCTCTATGGACTTCATGGATGGATTTTCGCAATCTAAGCGAGGCAATGAATCTATTTGGGTGATAGTGGATTGACTCACCAAGTCTGCTTATTTTATTCCTATCAGTGTTCACTGAACTACGGATAAACTGGCTAGGCTACATATTCGAGAGGTGGTGCAACTTCATGGCGTGCCAGTTTCTATAGTTTTGGATCGTGATCCGTTGTTTGTGGCAGAGTTTTGGGAGAGTTTTCAGCATGCTTTGGGTGCTAAGTTAGACCTAAACACAACTTATCATCCTTAGACAGATAGGCAAACTGAGCAGGTAAATCAAATCTTGGAGAATATGTTGAGAGCTTGTGTCCTTGATCTTGGTGGTAGTTAGGAAGAACACTTGTCATTGGTGGAGTTTGCTTATAATAATAGCTATCACTCAAGTATCGGGATGGCACCTTTTGAGGCTTTGTATGGGAGGCCATGTTGATCACTTGCGTGTTGGATGGAGGTAGGTGATATGCCGTTGTTAGGGCCAAAGTTGGTGAGAGAAACCACATAGAAGGCGAACATTATTCGAGAATGTATTAAGACTGCAAAGAGTCGTCAGAAGAGTTACGTTGCTAAAAAATACAATGGGGTTGAGTTGAATGTTGGAGATTTTTTGTTTTTGAAGGTCTCGCCGATAAAGGGTATCACGCAGTTCAGAAAGAAGGGAAAATTGGCACCTAGATTCGTAGGACCATACGAGATCGCTGAGAGGATTAGTAATGTGGCTTACAAATTAGTCATACCACTTGCTTTAGCTATGATTCACAACATGTTCCATGTATCTTTATTGTGGAAGTGTGTGCAAGACCCTTGCCAAGTAGTATCACCAAAAGAGTTGGAGATTAGTGACGATCTAACATAGGTGGTGCGACCGGTTACTATTCTAGACTGGGATGTAAAGCAATTACGGCGCAAGAAAGTGAAGTTGGTGAAAGTGCAACGGAGCGAGGATGAAAACGATATCACTTAGGAATTGTAAGAGAAAGTTCAGCGTATGCACCTTGAGTTTTTTGCTTAGTACTCTCTCCTATTGAATCTCAGGACAAGATTCTTTTGAGGTATGTATATTATAGCGACCTTAATTTTTCTTAAGTCATTATTTATTATTATTATTACTTTATTAATTGTGCGGATACATGAGAATTTAATGTGATATTTAATTATATATAATTAATCTAAATATTTATATAGATAAAGGTGTTATATATATATATATATTGATCTTATATAGCGTATTATATGTCGTATTTATATAATAAAATATAATATAATAGTAAATTAGGTTAAGGCTGTTGTCATTAGGAAGAGAAGAAAAAAAGAAGAAAGAGGGCTCTGTGCGCGGGGGAAGTTCTGAGAAATAGAGATCGGGGGAGAGAGAGGAGAGATAGAGAGAAAAATAAAAGGGTTAAGGTTTTATTTTGGTGGCTTCATTAATTCTCAAAATATTTCTTTGATCTTCAAAAAAAAAAAAAAAAAAAAAAAAAAAAAAAAAAAAAAATTATGAGTGCAAAACTCACATTCCTTAATTTATGTTTATTTTGTTATTTTTATTTATTTATTTATATTTATTTGATATTGGTTTGATATTGTACTTGAATGTAGATGATGAATTGATTTCAATTATTTTAGTTAGTTGTGTATACGAGGTTTAAGGTTGAAGGTTTTTATATATAGTTATTTTCACATTCATGGATATATGAAATTAAAATAAACCAGGAACCCATAGATAAATTCCATATACTCGACCACAACTCTATGAATTGTTGTTTTGTTTGAGTGTTGGTGAGAAAAAGTGTAAAATAAATAAATAAAATATTTTTTTTAAAAAGTGAGGATTATGAGATTTATTTGAATGTCTTAGGCTCGGCATTGTTATATTTGTTCTTATGAGTGGATGAGGGGTTGTGTATATATATTGTTGTCTCATTCTCAGGAGTAGACGAGTGTTTTGATTTACGCGTGAACGTATATGTTAACTGTCTGGGAGTGTGGGTCAAACTTGGGACGATATTGTGCAAGTTTGGCTTCGGAGTGGTGCAAGGTATACAGGAGGCACATGTGATATATGTGTAGGCCGGAAGTAAAGGATTGAAGTGGTGGAGTTAAGGTACAAATAATTAAATATGAGTTTATTGGTATAGTTTGAATTGTATTGATTTGTACATCTCGAAAAATAGTAAACGACCTCGATAAATTCTAAAATTTGGGCAAAGGCATATATACGTAATTTTAGACAACTTTTAGATTTTAACTTTTTACTAAAAAGACCAACTTGTAATCAGATGATCTTGGTTACAATAGTTTTTATTCATTTTAGTAATGCAGATTTTAGATGCTGTTTTAACCTACGAAATGAGCTCATTTTCATTAATTTCTCGCAAATTAAAGTAAAACTTTATTCTGAACACTTTTCGTATTTTGAATTTTTCCTAAACAAATCATCTTAGGGCGGTTTCTTTTCGTTTTCAATTTCAAGTTTTTTGATCGATTTCCGTCTAGGTTCTTCTATCAAGTTTTTCTCCCAATATGTTCAGTTTCTACTAAATCCTTCTGTGTGACCCTTTAGGAATTGGATTTTGTACAACTTTTCTTCTTTGATTTTTGGTCAATTCGAATGATTTAAGCATGAAACAGTGTAATTTTATACTTGTTCAGTAGTTTACTTATGATTAAATTTACTAATTTTATTTTTTTACAGAATGGTAGGTCTTACTAACTTTTTATGCATGCCTGATCCACTATATTTTTTTTTATACTCAATTTATATTTAGCTGTGTACAGACAAAAAACTAAATGCCACTGTATATCGGGAAACTATCCCTTCATCTTAGTTTAGTGCTAGTGGAACTACTTGTCTTGTCCCATAACAAGAATTAAATGTACTTTTTATTTGTGTCTGGTGGACACGTGAGTGTCAAATCTTGTATTCATAACAGTATACTTGTATACTAATCCGTTTTGTCTTTTGGCATTTCGGGTGCGTTCTGTTTGAGCGTAGTCGAGCTTCCTTTGCAAGATTAGTTAGCACTTTGATTGTGACGAGAAACAACTATGATTGTAGGACATGTCTCTCAGATTTCTTTTGTTTTCTTGAGTTTATGGTTGATATTAGTTTATTTATTTGTTTATTTTTTTATGACTTTAGTATTTTGATAATTTGGCATTGTGGGAGTTTATTTATTTTTTTAACTTTAAATTATTTAAATTATTTTGACTATTTGTTGCTACTTTAATGTTGGATGTATTGGATAATTATGAATTTACGATGGATAGTTTGGTTGGCGTTTTGTTAAATTATTATTATTTTTTATCCTTTGTAATTTTTTTTTTTTTAAGTATTGAAATTTTACTTAAACCAAATTAAGACGAAAACATTTAGATTTTGTTTCATCTTTAAGATTTAGATGATGGAATATTAATTGATATTTAGTCCTAATTTATTATTTAATTATCCAAATTTTGGGACGTAACAAAACTGCTTAATGTATTTTTCTTAAACGTAACACTCTAATCAATGTAATCCCAAACGTAACACTGCAAAGTAACACACTCTAATGTAACACACGTAAAAGCACTACAAACTCCTTAGTGTATCTTTTCCAAACGTAATATTTAAAATTTGAAATTATAAATTTGCCTAAAACCTACTAAGGAATTTTTGTACTCATTTTAGAATGGTTTGAAGAATCTCACATCCTGTTTTTAGAGTGTTAAGTTTGAAAAGAAATATGCTAAGGATTTTTTTAAAAAAGTATTATATTAGAATGTTATATTTAAAAAAATACACTAATTTTTTTTTTTGTATATTATATTAGAGTGTTACACTAAGGAATTTTGTTATATTGGAATGTTATGTTTGAGAAAAATACACTAAGCATTTTTTTTTGAATGTTATATTGGAGTGTTATAATTTAAAATTATACATTTGTACAAAACTTACTAAGAAGCTTTTGTTCTTCTTTTGAAATGTTTGAAGAATCTCACATCCTTTTGAAATGTTTGAAAAATGTTCTTCTTTTAATATTTCAAGTTGTTTTTGTGTTCATTTTAAATGTTTTTCAAGTAAAAAGATTCTCATACAAAAATTCATCTCAAATTTGATTTTCATAGATTATGTAACTTACCTTTCTAGTACAAAAAAAAAAGAAAAAAGAAGGTAACATAATAAAAATAAGGGTATAATTGTAAATCAAATTTTCAAATGATATATTAAATTTACTTTTTCAAAAACAATAGACTAATTGATCTATAAAAAAATCATTAGAACTAAATAGTTTATTATTTCTCAAAATGTGATTTATAGATAAATTTTTCATAAAAAAATAGGTATAAAAATATAAAATTATGATGCAAGTAGAATTTTTCCTCCATTGTAACTTATAAATTTTAGAGCATTGATAGAGACCCCCTCCCAATCACCACTCCCACCACCCCCACACACACATGGCAGGTGGTGATTGGAGGAGAAGGAAAAAGGAAAAAAATAGAAAAGAAAAACTGGCCAATGGGAGGAAAAAGGGGTCAAAGGAGGTGGGAGGGGAAGGGGGTCTCAAACATTTTTGTAAATTTTATTGTATTTTTGGCGAACTGTAGAGGAAATTGGTGTAATTTATCCAAATTTTAGTGGGAGGAGGGAAGCCACAAACCGGTCAAACAAGGCGTCCATTATTCTTGCGAACGGGGCCCCTAAAGTCGCATGGAACATCAGCCGTGATCTTTGTGTCTTTTTTAACGATGTAATAATTTCCAAAAGCGAAACCACAAGCCAAACAAAGAAAATATTCATCAACCACTCAGTAAAAACCAAAAATCCAAAAATAAAAAATAAATTAAAAAAAAACGTGGAAGCCCAAGCCCCCACGCGCCACCCCACGCTCCGCCTGAGCGAAGTCGAGATCCGGGTAGCGGTGAAGATCATGGATCAGCCCAGCGGCGACCAGAAAGCGGAGGCGAAGAAGACGGAGGAGGGTAAAAGCTCGGGTCAGGTTGGGGACCCGAAACCTGATCCGAATGGAGAGGGCGGCGCAGCTGCAGGTGGTGGTCGAGAAAATGGGAAGGAGGAGGCCGGGAAAGTAGAGGCCAATACGCAGCAACAGCCGGATCATAATAATAATAATAATTATAATAATATTAATATTGATAATAATGATAATAAAAATGGTAATGAAAATGGGGATGATGATCATAGTAAAGCAACGTTGAACACTACTCGGTCGAAGAAATCTGTGCGTTGGAGTCAGGAATTGGTGATGCAGTCTCCTTCTCCTCCGTCGATGCCTTCCGGTGGTCCCACGGCGGCTCACGGCGGCGGATCGTATCCCTACCCTGCCTCTTCTCCTGAGCTCTCCTACTCAACCTCCTTCAAGAGTCAGTACTCTCTCTCTTTTTCTCTCTCTGTGTCTTTTGTATTTATAACGCCTGAATTCTCACTCAGAGATCTACAATTACCCTCGATGATCGCTTGAATTTCATCCTGGGCATTGGATTTGAGGTTCAATTTTCCTATAAACTTTCAAATTGAATTAAGTTTTTTTAGACCTTATATCCAATTTTCTTTGCATTAGAGATTTCACTGTGAAATAATTTTTGATTAGTTTCCACAAATATTGAATTGAGATTCAAACACCTCTTCTTCTCCTTTCTTTGTGGATCTCTCTGTTTCGTTTCTTGGTGGGCTGTTGAGGATCGTTAATGCAATAAGGTGTTGAGAAATTGTGGTTTTTTTTTTTTCTTGATTTATTTAATTTGTGCTAGATTCGGTGAGTACGGTTCGAGATGTGTTAGGGAGATGGGGAAAGAAGGTTGGAGAAGCCACAAAGAAGGCTGAGGATCTGGCCGGAAACACTTGGCAACACTGTAAGTCTTTCCATTTTTTTCTGGTCCTTTTAATTTATTTTATTGTTTGTGAATCCATTGTACTTGAAGATGGTTTCTATTGAATTTTGGTGCAAATATCAGAAACTAGATGGATTTTGTATATCGGATGTCTAGTTACTTATCATTTTGTATTGATTCCAATTGCTGGAGATGAAATTCATATATTTGGAAGTGTCCTGACTCCATTGTTGCTTATGCTGTTTTAGAGGTAACTTGCAGCAATACATTGCGAATTGTCAATTAGAGGTTTGGGTATTACTCACTTGTCAAAATAAAGAGAACAGAATTGATACATCCCTCTAATTTGGGAGTTTCAAAAGAGCACTAATGATGTGGAAAATAAAAAAAAAAAATAAATGAGGTAAAAACCAAGGCCAAAATATCACATCACATGGGATGCATATACCAATTAGAGCTATTAGAGCTCCCAATCTTTTTTCTAAAGAGAATACGAAATAAAATGAAAACATAAAAGAAAGAGGTTTAGGATTACTCAGAGACATTGTCACAATCCTGGTCATAGTTAGGGGGTGTTTGGCAAGAAAAATTTTAGTCTGGTTTAGGCTAAAATTCACAAAAAGACAAAAATAATTAATAAGACAAAATGTCATATCAAACTCATTATCATTTCACTTTTTCTCTCACAAACATCACATCCAACTATAAAAAAATCCAATCATCTTCCCAAACATAAAAATTTTAGCTTACTAAAATAGTCAAAAAGCTAAAATAACCTACTAAAATAGCAACTTCCCAAACACCCACTTAGTGTGTATTAGAGCATTGGTATATGCTTCCTCATTGTTGCATAGTATGATTTCTAGTTGGAGTTTTCTGATTAATTATTTATGGGAATTTAAGTTTTTGCTTGCTGAATTGAGCAAAAAAATAAATTTAATTTTAGTGATCCATGTGAACTGATTGTGGTTCAGGGATAAGTTCTAGTAAGATAATATGGGTGCTAATGTCCGGAAAGAAGCCGGCAAAAAAAAAGAGTTGAAAACACATCAAACATTCTTTCTAAGTGCTAATGGTATTAATTTAGTTAAAACTAGTAAGAGAATTAAG
>CM069903.1:72827065-72869242 GCA_036172215.1 Camellia granthamiana | reverse complement strand
TTCACAAAAATAGGTTTTTTCACAAAAATAGAGCATGGCTGGCCTTATTTGGGCTCGGCTGGGGCTGCCCGGGCTCCAATGTTTGGTCAGCAACATGTTTTACAGAAAACAGATGGCAGTGAGTGAAGGTGAAACATAATAGCCTGGGCAAATAGAGCAGTTTCTGGATGCTACGCATGCGAGCATTGTGCATCCTTGTGCATCTTTGTTTGATGATTAATCATTGAAATTATTGTTGTAATTAATTCTTATCATTATCCTTAGTCTAGTTATAATTCATGCAATTGTTCATTTGTAACTGTATAGCTAGTTATGTGGTTAGTTAAATGGGATTTCTAGTTTATTGCTCATTATTAGCATTGTTGTAATAAAGTAGATAGCTAGCTTATTTCTTTAATTCATTCATTTGACTTTGTAATAGTTAGTTTATTCGGACACTCGGACATTCATTCGAACCCTCCTGCGCAAGGGAAAATTGTAATAATGTGTATGTCTTCCAATCCCATGTCTTTCTCCATTTTATTTACTTGCTTATGATGGATAGTTTAAAACATTATGTTTTCGTTTAGCATTTCTCATGACTTGCATCCATTGTCTTGCATGCATTAGGCCCGACGCATCATTCTAACTCGCATTGTTATTTATTAACTCTTTGAAACATGTTTCAACTGCATGCCATCAAAGTGATTAACACGTTATAATTAGCAGCTAAGCCTATTAATTGCATTATTGTATGTGTTGCATTAGTCATTTTGCATCCGTAGGATCATGCATTTTTTCTAACTTTTTTTATTTCTTTTGGCTTGCCTTGGAGTACTACGTGAGCACTTATAGCATTAGCATGCCGCATGCGTGTGATTGTTGCCATGATAAGCATGAATACCATGAGGCTAAGTGCTTAATTGATATATCTACTTAAATGGCTGTGGATGAAGGCTAAGTACTTGAATTGGGATGATTTGAGTAAATGTACATATGAGATCACTTTTTTCAAGTGGTACATATTCGAAACGGTTTTCAAAAACAAACATGAAATCAAAGCGTTCCCATTTTTGCAAATTAGTCTATACTTGTGTGCAACACATAGTAAATTAATCTAATAATCAGAACAAGAGCATATAATGTAAATAAGAATCACATCATGATTAATAGAGGCCGAACTTTGATTGGGCGAGAGGGGGTGCTTAATTCATGACCTCTCCCTCTCGTACCTAAGTTCCCGAGTTGAGACAATCTTGGTGATGACAGACACGTGGCCTTTGACATGAGTCTCAGGTTTCTTAAATTTTTCAAAAATATTTAGGTAGCGACTCTGTAATTTAGCAAAACAGTCCATTTTTGGCATATTTGATTCAAAATAGATTTTCCAAAAGATTTGCCAGATTTGGACTCTTTTGTGTTGATCTATTTCATATTGCACTTGTGAGATCAGATTTAGAACCATGGGAGTCTGAATTATAGGGCTAGTCGTATTCGAAAGGCGCACGAAAAGTCGAGCCACATATGTGCACCCTTATTTGACTGGAATACCTTGTAAACATTCAATAAGTTTCATATTTGTTCAAATAGAGAAGCTAGAGGACTATGTGCACCCTTATTACAGTAAGCACCATTATATTGTAGCCTATAACCCAATGATGCACCCTGTTGCAGGCCAGCATGATTGGGTTCAAACAGTACTACCAGTAGTGGCTCCTTTATTGTGCAGAAAGTAGCCTGGAAGACCACCAAAAAATGAGAAAGAAGGGTATAAATGAGCCAAGAAACCCTGTCAAAGTTTCAAGGTAGAATAGGTTCATTGTTTGTGCTAGATGCCTTTAGAAAGATCACAACCAGAGGTCTTGTAAGGGTCCTGTCCATCCCAAGTCCAAGCTTTTAAAGCCAATAAGAAGTAACTAGTAGTAACCACCTTCAGCAGCAGCAACAACAACAACTATAACAGCAATAGCTTCATCAACAGCATCTCAAGTAACCTGAACCTCCAATTTCATTTCATTTTACAATACATTCTACAACAATGACTTAATACATATATAAATCATTGCAGCCCAAAAGAAAGCTCCCTAGTAGGAAGGCCAACATATCCTCATCTCAAGTAAAATCTGTCTACTTTGCATACTTGTTACATCATTGCAGCCCAGTTCTATTGTTGATTTGCATACTTGTTACATCACTGTAGCCCACTAGAGTTGGCCACACATTTGAAGAATTTCCAAGTATGAGAGGCAACACATTAGCATCTCAAGTAGGCTCTCTCTCCTATGGGTGTCATTTGGCTTTTTGACATAGTTGACAACATATAATTGCTTACTTGGACCATTATCATTACAGTCCACTAGAGCTGTCACGACGCAACCCCAGGGGCTTAGGGTTGGAATCGCAACTTACTAACTTATTCTATTTGTAGCAAATTAAACTGCGCAAGTGGAAATAAAAATAATTAAACAGGAAATTACTCTATTTTACTATTTTAATAAGAGAAAATACATTTATAGGGGTTTTATTATTTTATTATTTAGTGACCGATGCAGTGTAGAAACAAAAGGGAGCAAAAACACAAAAAAAAAAAAAAAAAAAAAAAGAAAAGAAAAGAAGAAAGACAAAAAAAAGTGGTTCAACATCAATCCACGTGCGGGTTCCATTTCGTGAGGTTATGGGTTTCCCCTACATCTCGTCACCTACAAGGGTAACAGCTATAAGCACACAATAGAGTGAGAAATCTTATGCCGAGAAATATTATGCCAAGAGTATAGGGAATACAAAATAACCATGGATAGTTAATTAAGCCAAAACATTTACATAACTCAATTTGGTAAATAAATCATTTAGTGGCAGAAATTGAAATACAGAAATTATGAAAGTAAGTAACCATAAATACGGTACAGAATAGAATAGAACATAACATAGGTCAATGGATCTATGACAGACAGAGGACCACAAGTGGCCAAACAGAGGCAAATGGTTATTTAAGTCTCCCAAGGCGTGGGACTCCCGTGGTGATACTTACAAAACATAATTATTTATAAGGTTATAGTCAAATATTCTTTAAAATTTAAACAAACATATCCATGGGATTCATTTAAACCAATAGAGTTTAGAAATTAATCCACGTAACTGAAATATTTTTAAAACATAACTTGAATTAATATAACTTATAAAATATAACTTGTATAAAATAAATTATGGTAAGTCAAAACATACGTAAAATATATTATGGTAACTCAAGGTATAATATAACTCACCTTAATATTGACCTTTAGCCTTACTCTACTATCACAACCTTCCTACTATAAGTTTCTTACTTTTAGTACTTACGTGCCTCTGTCTCGTTTTTTTTTTTCCTTTTTCCTTACTTTCCTTTCTACAGATTGATCCATTCCTCCCTATTATAGGGAGGAAAGACGACTCACAGGCCAACACGTGGCCGATTCAAATCCTTCCACAGATTTGTTTCATAACTCCCCTGATTTGCTCATAGATTTATAGTTATCTTAATAAATATTTAAGATAATTATACTTTGGCCTAGTTTCCTAGTATAACTATATAATAAATTAATCCCTAATTAAATTACACTTTATCGTATACCAACAGAAAATTATTTATTTATTTTACTACCACACCCACTATTATTATTATTATTGTTATCAATATTTTTATTTATTTACTCTTACTTTTATATTTATTTATTTACTATTTTTAATTCTAATTTGACCCAACTAGTATTATAATTCCATATTTCTGTTAATTTGGCCCTAAATAATAATCCCTAATTAATCTCATACTTGATAATCCAATGCCAAATTAGATTTTATATTTATTATTATTTATTTAATAATACATTATCACATACATTCACAATTATATATAACTATAAGTATTTATGTGACATTTAATTAACGTTCAGGGTGTCACATTTCTTCTCTTCTAAATAGAAGTTTGTCCTCAAACTTGACATACCTTAATTTTCAAAGAGGTGTGGATACTGGGCCCACATTTGACTTTCTGTTTCCCACCTAGCTTCTTCGATACGATGATTTCGCCATAAGACCTTTACTAGCGGTATGGTCTTGTTTCAGCGAATTTGATCATGACGATCGAGAATCTGTATCGGTTGCTTTTCATAAGAGAGATCTTCCTGAACTTCTAGATCCTCATAATCAACAACGTGTTCTGGATCTCGAAGGTATTACCGAAGTATTGAAACGTGAAACACACTGTGGACATTAGATAGTTCAGGTGGTAGTGCAAGGCGATAGGCTACAGGATCAATCCTTTCCAATATCTACAGGATCAATCCTTTCTAGTATCTCGAATGGCCCGATGTAACGTGGGTTTAACTTTCCTCGCTTTCCAAATCGGGTCACTCCTCTTGTTGGTGAGATCTTGAGGAACACATGATCCCTTACTTGAAATTCCAAGTCTCGTCTCTGAGTATCTACATAACTTTTCTGGCGGCTCTGAGCTGTGCGAATTCGTTGTTGGATGAGTTGGATTTTCTCACTGGTGACTTGCACGATCTCGGGGCTTAACAATTTCCTGTCCCCGACTTCCGTCTAACATAGAGGTGATCAATATCTCCTTCCATATAGAGCTTCCTACGGTGCCATTCCAATGCTTGCTTGGTAGCTGTTGTTATAGGCGAATTCCACTAAAGGTAGATGCTCATCCCAGTTACCTTTGAGGTCCAACAAGCATACACGTAACATGTCTTCCAATGTCTGAATTGTTCTTTCAAATTGTCCATCAGTTTGTGGATGATAAGCCGTGCTAAACTTCAGTGTAGTCCCCAAAGCTTCTTGCAATTTGTTCCAGAAGTGAGACACGAAGCGGGGGTCTCGATCAGACACAATCGAAATTGGGATACCATGCAAACGAATAATTTCCTTAACATATAACGCGGCAAACTTATTAAGGGAGTACATGATTTTGATTAGCAGAAAATGTACCAACTTCGTCAATCGGTCTATTATAACCCATATTGCATCATTCTTCGAAAATGACTGAGGTAGCCTGACCACGAAGTCTATAGTGATGTGTTCCCATTTCCATTCAGGAATAGGGAGTGGTTGGAGCAGTCTTGCAGGTCTCTGATGTTCTGCTTTAACACGCTGACAATGCAGACATTTGGACACATGGCTTGCTATGTCTTTTTTCATTCCTGTCCACCAGTATTGTTCCTTCAGATCATAGTACATCTTGGTGTTGCCAGGGTGGACTGCAAATCTCGAGCTATGAGCTTCCTCTAGTATCTTCTTTTTGAGTTCCGGGATGTCGAGTTTGCAAATTCGATTTCAAAATTTCAGTATCCCATTGCTTATAGTGAAATCAGGGTCAGTCGTATTGCTTTGTTCCTCGTACTTTTTCTTCAAAAGTTTATCTTCCTATTGGTGTGCTTTAATTTCTTCAATCAATGTAGGCTCCACGGTTACATTGGCAAAAAACCCATTGATCTTGCGGGAAGGGAGAGTACATGCCAAACCTCTGGTCGTCTTTCGGCTCAGTGCGTCTGCCACCACGTTAGCTTTGCCTGGATGGTAATGGATCTCTACATCATAGTCTTTCATAAATTCTAGCCACCGCCGTTGCCTCATATTCAGTTCCTTCAGTGTGAATAGATATTTAAGGCTCTTGTGGTCAGTGTAAATCTTGCAAGTTGCACCGTAGAGATAATGACGCCAGATTTTGAGGGCAAAGATTACTGCAGCCAATTCCAAATCATGAGTCGGGTAGTTTTTCTTGTGAGTCTTTAATTGTCATGATGCATAAGCAATGAATTTTCCGTTTTGCATGAGAACGCAACCCAAACCATTGTATAAGGCATCACTATAAATTACGAACCCATCTGCTCCTGTAGGGAGTGCTAGTATAGGAGTTGACACAAGTCGACTTTTCAATTCTTGAAAGCAACGCTCCTGTTTATCAGTCCATTCGAAGGGTGTATTCTTCTGAGTTAGCTAGGTCAAGGGTGATGCTATCTTTGAGAAATCTTGCATGAAGCGTCGATAATAGCCAGCTAGACCCAAGAAACTTCGGATTTCTAACACATTAGTAGGTCGTGGCTAGTCCACAATTGCTGCAACTTTTTGGGGTCAACCGAGATGCCATCATTGTTAATGACGTGACCGAGAAAGTGTACATTAGTGATCCAGAATTCGCATTTCTTCAACTTGGCATAAAGTTTGTGATCACGTAGTGTTTGTAGAATCGTTCGCAAGTTCTGCTCATGGGCCTCTGGTGACTTGGAGTATATGAGGATGTCGTCAATGAAGACGATGATGAACTCGTCAAGATAAGGTTTGAACACTCAGTTCATGAGATCCATGAAGGCTGCTGGGGCATTTGTGCATGACAAGAAACTCGTAGTGCCTGTAACGAGTTCTGAAGGCATTTTTTTCGATGCTTTCTGTTTTGACTTTTAGTTGATGATAACCAAAACGCAAGTTGATTTTAGAGAATACTTGGGCGCCTTGAAGTTGATTGAACAAGTCATTGATTGGCGGCAGAGGATACCAATTCTTGATGGTGACCTTGTTTAGCTCTTGGTAATCGATGCATAATCTCATTGTACTATCCTTTTTCTTCACGAACAATACTGGAGCTCTCCAGGGTGAGGTACTAGGTCGAATAAAACCTTTGTCCAGGAGTTCCTGGAGTTAAGTCTTCAGCTCTTTCAATTCTGTCATTGGCATGCGATAAGGAGCTTTTGATATTGGTTGTGCGCCAGGTTGGGTTTCAATGGTGAACTCGATTTCCCGATCAATCGGAATACCGGGTAGATCTTCAAGAAAAACATCCGAAAATTCTTGAACCACGGGGATTGCATCAACGGTAGGGGCCTCTTTCTGTGTATCGATCACATAACAAATATAACTTCCACAACCCTTTCTTAGAAGTCGTTGGGCTATCATGGAGGATATAATACAGGGAGGGTTAGAGACTCCGGTCCCATCAAAGACAAGTTTAGGTTGGTTTGGTAACCTGAGGAAGACCTTTTTGGCTTTACAATCGATAGAGGCGTGGTTGGTAGCCAGCCAATCCATACCTATGATCACATCAAAGTTCCCAATGAGGAAGGGAATCAAGTCTACATATGAGGTTTTGCCTTTTAAGAATATAGCACAAGATCTGCACACATCTGTGCTACAAGCAGACTTACTAGAAGGAAAAGACAGAGACAATATATATCCTAATGATTCGGGTGTTGATGCCAACTTGGCAACAAAGTGTGGTGCAACAAAAGAATGAGTTGACCTAGAGTCAATGAGGACATGAGCTAAATGTCCACAGATAGAAAGTGTACCTGACACAACATTTTTGGTAACTTTTGATTTTCCAGGTACTAAGGCGAAAGCCCGTCCTTGGCGTTTCTGGTCCTTCCTCTCTTCTCCAAGTCCTGCGGGTTTTCTGACTGGGCCAGAGGGGCTAGCTATAGGATTAGTCAGCTTTGGACAATTCCTCAGTAAATGGCCAACTTGACCACATTTAAAACATGCTCCCGTGTCTCGATGGTATTGTCCCCAATGAGCCTTCCCACAAGTGGGACAAATTAGAACAGTGCCACATCGGGGGTTGGTAGGACCTTGTTGGCTTGAACTGGTTGTTCTTGTATTCACCGTTTTTTGGAGGCGCAACACTGGGTTTTCTGTTGTCTCTTTCCTAGAATCGCTTCTTTTGGCTTGATTCCCCAAAACACGAGGCTTTAATCCCCTTTTCTGCAATGTACGCCAGGTCTACCACTTCTGCATAGGTTAGCAGTTTTAAGACCTTGAGCCTGTCTTTAATTTTAGCATCCAATCCTGCTTTGAATTTTCTTACTTTTCGAGTTTCGGTGGGGATGACGTATGTTGCAAACCGAGTGAGTTGTGTGAACTTGCTCTCGTATTCGGCCACCATCATGGTTCTTTGCTTTAGATGTATGAATTCAGATGCCTTCTGTTCTCGCAATGAATCTGGGAAGTATTTTTCGTAGAATACTTCTAAGAATCTTGCCCAAGTCGTAATTTCTTCTTTGACCAGAGTGAGAAGCCACCATTCCTATGCATTGTCTTTGAAAGTGAAAGTGGCGAAAGTTACCTTTTGTCTTTCGGTGCAGGGTAAGGCGCGAAAAATCTTTTTCATGTCTTTAACCCAAGCGTCTGCTACTATTGGGTCTGGGCCACTGGCAAATGTGGTGGGTTTCAGATCCTGGAACTGTTTTATGGTAACCGACTCTTCTCGTCGTTCCGGCATCCCATTATTGATGCTAGTTTGCAAGGCTTGCAAAAAGCTAATAACCGCTCTTTCCATTATTCTTTCCATCGATTCAGTGCCACTGACTGACGACTCACTTCCATTACCATTATTGACTATTCTACAAAATAATAAACGAGACATTACATTCACAACGCAGCATATATATAAGCATGTGTAGCGCAATCTATATTTATATAAAATGCCAACTTTACATTTTTTTTTTTTACAATTCATATTACATCAGTCAGAATATGTTAGTGTCCCATCCATGTGGTAAACAAAAACAAAAATACAACAAAAATAGGATTAGAACACATTATGGTCAACATACAAAAAGATTTCCTGCTACCCAAATCTAGAGTGGTGGGTCAAATGGGCTGAAAAACCATAGGAAATAGTGCTGCATAAAAAGCTCAAATTCCCACCCCAACTGGACTACACCAAAACACACCCACGCTACTTGGACTGTGAAAATGGGGATGAACTGTATGTATCCCAAAAATGCTCGATTGACAATCCAGCCGGGTGTCTCAATATATGACAGGTCATTATTAAAGTCAACATTTTGAATATTAATGATCTCCAGTAGGTTAGGGATTGTGGTGAAAATATAGTCCTCAGAGTACACATTCCCCCTTCTGGCCACAAAATCTGGGGGTAGAGGGCCTATAGTATAGTGTGGGCGATCATGTCCCGGGGTAACGCCAAGGACATGAGATGGTCCAAGAAAACGTCTGCGTGTATCGACAAGGCTGTGCCTCCATAGTAAATGGGGGACATCGGTAGGGTCGGCCTGGATATAAACTGGCCGACCTATCAATTGGGCAAGGCCTGGGTGCAGTCCTCGGATTATGTCCTCTGAATCTCGCCAACCCTCAGGTGAGGCGGGGGCGGGGTGCTCGGCTAAAATCTCATCTAAATTAATGGTCTGGAGCTCATCCTAAAACGCATCATCAAGATTAATCTCTGACATTCCTACGACACCAGAATAAATGTGAGATTTTACACAAAAAGACTAGCGTTGCAGGTAAATATTTATTATTATTATTTTTAATTTTATCTCATTTTATTTTATTTTATTATGTTTATTTAGCTATATAGTTTTATTTATAGATTTATTTATAACTTTTTGAACTTCCTGATCAAATTAAAATAGTTTTTTTTTTTTTTTGAACCGTTGCTCTGATACCACCTTTGTCACGACCGAACCCCAGGAGCTTAGAGTTGGAATCGCAACTTACTAACTTATTCTATTTGTAGTAAATTAAACCACGCAAGCAGAAATAAAAATAATTAAACAGGAAATTACTATATTTTACTATTTTAATAAGAGAAAATACATTTATAGGGCTTTTATTATTTTATTATTCAGTGACCGGCCCCGTGTAGAAACAAAAGGGAGCAATAACACAAAAAAAAAAAAAAAAAAAAGAAAAAAAAAGAAGAAGAAACACAAAAAAGGTGATTCAACATCAATCCACGTGCGGGTTCCATTTCGTGAGGTTATGGGTTTCCCCTACATCTCGTCACCTGCAAGGGTAACAGCTATAAGCACACAGCAGAGTGAGAAATATTATGCCAAGAGCATAGGGAATACAAAATAACCATGGATAGTTAGTTAAGCCAAAACATTTACATAACTCAATTTGGTAAATAAATCATTTAGCGGTAGAAACTGAAATACAGAAATTATGAAAGTAAATAACCATAACCACGGTACAGAATAGAACAGAACAGAACAGAGGTCAATGGATTCATGACAGATAGAGGACCACAAGTGGCTAAATAGAGGCCAATGGTTATTTAAGTCTCTTAAAGCGTGGGACTCCCATGGTGGTACTTACAAAACATAATTGTTTATAAGGTCATAGTCAAATATTCTTTAAAATTTAAACAAACATATCTATGGGTTTCATTTAAACCAACACAGCTTAGAAATTAATCCACGTAATTGAAATATTTCTAAAACATAACTTGAATTAATATAACTTATAAAATATAACTTGTATAAAATAAATTATGGTAAGTCAAAACATATGTAAAATATATTCTGGTAACTCAAGGTATAATATAACTCACCTTAATATTGACCCTTAGACTTGCTCTACTATCACAACCTTCCTACTATAAGTTTCTTACTTTTAGTACTTATGTGCCTCTATCTCTTTTTTTTTTTTTTTTTTTTTTTTTTTCCCTTTTTCCTTACTTTCCTTTCTACAGATTGATCCATTCCTCCCTATAATAGGGAGGAAAGACGACTCACAAGCCAACACGTGGTCGATTCAAATCCTTCCACAGATTTGTTTCATAACTCCCCTGATTTGCTCATAGATTTATAGTTATCTTAATAAATATTTAAGATAATTATATTTTGACCCAGTTTCCTAGCATAACTATATGATAAATTAATCCCTAATTAAATTACACTTTATCGTACACCAACAGAAAATTAATTATTTATTTTACTACCACACCCACTATTATTATTATTATTGTTATCAATATTTTTATTTATTTACTCTTACTTTTATATTTATTTATTTACTATTTTTAATTCTAATTTGACCCAACTAGTATTATAATTTCATATTTCTGTTAATTTGACCCTAAATAATAATCCCTAATTAATCCCATACTTGATAATCTAATGCCAAATTAGATTCTATATTTATTATTATTTATTTAATAATATATTATCACATACATTCACAATTATATATAACTATAAGTATTTATGTGATATTTAATTAAAGTTCAAGGTGTCACAAGAGCTCAATACAATTCTTCAGAACTTAATTACTCATCATCTCAGGTATACTCAAATTTCATTTGCAAGTTCATTTTCTTTTTACATAACTCACAATCTTATTTGCTTTTATAGTATTCCACAAAATGTAATTGGATACTTGTGTGTGTTGCAGCCCACTAGTTATGGCAGAGGAAGGGGTGAACCATTTGGAGGTGGCAGGGTTATGTCCAGGTCTGCATTGGGAGGTAGCTTCATAACAAGAGGTAGGTGAGGAGGTGGGTCTGCAAAAGCTCCAACTTAGAGGCAAACTGACAAAGGTAAAGGGAAATCATGATGGACTAGGCATCTGTTTTTCTATTTTTGAGTCAGCTTTTGTTGTGTTTTAAGTACTTTTCAACTTGTTAAAACATTAAATGGCTTGTACCAATTTGTTTTTGAATTTGAAACTAGCTAGTAAATAATAGTATCTTAGTTTACTATGTTTTGAGAAGCCTAGTGGGTTGAATTATGGCTTGTATTAAAGTACTGTAAGTTGAATTATACAATTCTGAGTTGATATTTACACATTGTATGTGTTGTTTGTCCACAGGTTCACTTGTTTAAATAGTATTGTGTACTTTATTGTTTGTTGTTTGTGTACCTTGTTGTTTGTTTTGTGTACCTTTATTAATACACAGGTTTACTTGCTGAAATTGCTTTGTATGAAGCAAATGAAGCATGTTTCAAATAGGGGAACAATGGGAACATGTACGTTTCTATTATTTAATGTTCTTGGAAGATGTAATCAATAATTTTATTGCATTTCTTTGGTTCATCAGATGGATACATTTCATGACCCAAAACATTCTTTCATTACAATTGCTTTACAAACCATTGTACACCTTCATTTTCTACCTTGACTATATTGTTCATCTTTCAAACTCTATGGCCCAATAACAACCCATTTTTCTTCACTGCAGCTAGCTTTACCCAGAACATTGTCATGATAAAGAAAAAAAACCCATGTCCCAAATAGAGCTTTGCAAAACATTTTTTTCCCTTATATGACTTCTTGCTAGTTCTTTCTCCAACTTGTTCATCTTTGCAACCATCTTTGGCAACACCTCCCTCCCACGTTGGCACATGGGTGGATCAACCTATTCAAAGTAGCCACAAGTTGCATCAACCTATAACAAAAAAAATATGAATCCACAAATTCATTTTCAAACAAAATTCAATCTTTTTTTCCAAAATAATAATAATAATAATAATTATGTTTTGCTTACCTCATATCTTGCACAACCATAAAACCTTCTACCCATATTTCTAGATGTCATTGAAGTCTTCACAGGGGATCTCTCTCCACAATAACATAGTCTTGGAGCATTTGTTCTTGACTGTCCACTTTCGGAAGCAAATGAAGAAGCCATCCGACATTAATCTTCAAAATCTTCAACTTTGGGAAAATCTGGGTAGCTTTTGAAAAATCTGGGCAAATTTCAGTTTAGGGTTCTATGTTGTTTGGGTCTTGATTTGTGTATATATATGGCAATAAGGGTGTTTTAGTCATTTGCCATATGTTTTTGGGCGCGAAAACGTGCTTCACTCACCATTCCTGGTCGTGCAACACACACTCTGTTTAAACAAATAGTTCCATTGGATATTGCACTCTGGTATGAAATATAGGAGGTTTAAGTATTACAAATGAAACTATAGGGGGGGCTCCGTGTTTTTGAGGCAAACAACATATAGCGCTCCAGGTTTTTCCCCGTCATTTATTGTATTTCGGACTTGGGATCCATGGTTCTATGTTGTTGTCTATATCTTATTTCCATCCTTTAATCTTTGTATTTGAGTTTTGGGATGTGTTGAGTGAGTTTGGAACAGGTGGGTTGTGAGTTGGAACAAATGGTTGCTGCCTAGGTTTTGGCTTCTTCGCTCGAGCGAGACTTTTTGCGCTCGAGCGAAGCTTCTTGCGCTTGAGCGAGATTTTTGTGGTGTGTTTCTTCATTCGAGCTAGCACTCTTGTGCTCGAGTGTGCGTTTGCGTCTCTGAAAGACCTGAAGGTTGGTATTCTTCGCTTGAGCGAGCACTCTTGCGCTCGAGCTAGCCCTTTGTTATGTGTTCCTTCGCTCGACCGAAAACCTTTACGCTCGAGCGTGGTTCTACGTTGCGGACCTAAAGCTTTGCATTGTTCGCTCGAGCGACGCTTCTTGTGCTCGAGTGAGGTCTTTTTGTGTTTGGTCACTCGAGCGACAACTCCTTCGCTCGAGCGAGTCTTGTGTATATCAGTTTGCAGCAGAGGTGAAATACTTCATTTTGGATCCTCTTCTTCTTCCAAAACCCTAGATCAGCTGTTTGTCTCTCTAAAATACCCCTTCTCTCTACAAATACACTTGATCTAGAGTGTCTTTACCCTACTTCCTTTGTAAAAAGGGTAGAGCATCGCATGGGCTATCTTTGGATCTGAAAAAGTTTGGATTTGGAACATCTTGGATTTTTCTCTTCTTCTCCTCTGAGCTTCTCCATTTGAGGTAGGGATCTTCTACACTTGTTTATGATTTTTAACCTAGGTATTTGTTGCTATGAAAATATGGTGAGATTTGGGATGTTTGGAGAAAACCTAGGGTTAGGTTCAAATTTATGAAAGAGGGATTTTTATGTATTGTTGTGTAATTGACCATGGGGTTGGAATATGAGGTGGTTTTGTGTTAAAATATATGAATTTGACCATGTGATTAGTATTTGGAAAAAAAGGGAAATTTGCCCTAATATGAGCTAAATAACTATTTGGTATAAATAATGAAATTGGGATGAGAAATATGAAATTGGGAAGTGTGTGACTGAATAGTGTAGTTAGATTTGTTAAATCACTCACCTATGGAAAAGTTGATAAATTATCTGTGGGTAAATTTATTCATCTGTTACTGTTTTGGGGCTATCGGTGGAGGATAGCTGTGATTGTTGTAGAAACTGTATGAAGACTAGGTAAATTAAACTTGTCATATGATTAGTGTCATTGAATATGACGGATTGGTTGGATTGTTGAATATGTGGGATAGTGGTAGTCATTGTATATGACATGTTTTTAAATACATTGTATATGTATCATTGTTTGCGAGGAGATAGGGGATGGACTCCAATCATAACTAAGTTGGCCGGAGTGTCCAGGGTGAAAGTCTCGAAACCTTGCATATATGGGTGCCGGTTCCTTCAGATGAAAATTTCGTAACATGGCAAATCATGTGCATATATGGGTGCCGGTTCCCTAGGATAAAAATTCTGTAAAATGGCAAATCATGTGCATATATAGGTGCCGGTTCCCTCAAATGAAAACTCCGTAAAATGGCAACATTGAAGTGTTTGAATAATAGTGGTATTGAATTGTGAATCATTGAGTTGCAGCCTTATTTTGGATTGTTTAGATAAGAATAAGCTTGTCTCATGAATTGACTCGGAATTAATTGAAGTAGTATGAATTGGATAGATGGAAATGGAATTGAGTTATGGGTATTGGTACTGAATGATTATGGAAAGAATGTGAGCTGGTGTTGAATATGGAATATTTATCTAGCACTTGTATCTTAGTTAAACCTCATATATTGTGTTAGTCTATTTCTACTGGGCTTTGGCTTACCCCACTTGGGAAACTATTTTCAGGTACAGCTGACATGCTCCCTCCAAGAACGTAGCATGGGAGGATTTAAGAGCTGGAGGCTATATTTTGTTATTTTTGTGTTTAAATGTTTATTTAGGCCAAGGGCGTTATATGTATAGAGTTTATGACACTCTCTTTTGTTGTAACCAAGTATGCCTTGGAAAGATGTAATCCCGTAGGGCATCCGCTTATGTTAAACCTTATTGTATTATTACTTCATGTAATGAAAGGATTATTTACACTCTGATTTTTGTAACTATTATTTATGCTATTGTGGATCATATCTGTGATGTTATATTTTGGAGGCGTTACACAACAGGGGGTTAAATTATAATTTACCTTTAATATTATTATTTTTTTCCCAAAAAGAATATACAACAAATTATTTTTTAAGTGTATTTAGATTAAGTGGATCTAAATCTAAAAATAAAATTAAAAAATAAAAAAGTATTAAATTACTTGAATCTAAAAAGAAAATAAAATGGTTATGAAATAAAACAACGTCATAGACAAAAAAAACATAAAAATCAAAAAATTCAAAATAAAAGTTTGAGAAAACAAACTAAATCAAACACTATAAACTTCTCTTTTTTTTAAAACATTTCTTCACTAATCTCTAATTTTACACAAATTATTCACAAGTGCCTTTCAATTTTTATGTGAATTTAATAATCTAATTAAAAAATGGTGCATACATACAAAAATATAACAGTAAACATCTATATTATGACCAACTATTTAATTATGAATAATTAATTTCTCGCTGTTACCTGAATTATTTTGTTACAAAAAATTTCACATATTACTTTGGTGATATCTTATATATGTCAATGTCTATATATGTAAATATATAAACAAATATAAATGTAATTTATATATGTTACTATATTCATACATTGTCAATTCGTAATATTATATTACTATTGGATACTTTAATTTTTTAACATGTATCACTTTAGTAATATAGTTACATTTGTTAGGAAAGAATTATGAAATTGTATATTATTCTCTTATCAACTTATGTTCAATACGCATATATATGCATATCATACAAACAAGTGTTCACAATAAATATTTTCAATAACAAATCAAAACTTTGCAAAACACCACCATCATGACAATAATTATACTTTTTTTCCCTCCTCACAAAAAAAAAAAAAAAAAAAACCACATTATTGAGGAAAGATAGATTTTGAAATTCATAACAATAAAATAGCATCTCAAACTCTTACTCATCAAAATATTTTTATTATAATGAGTTATAATGGTGAGTAAGAAGAAAAATATGAAGATGGTAAAACAAAAACTGCAGAAGATCTATTGCAATATACTATCCAAGCAAAGTTAGACGAGCTGAAGTAGGAATTGTCTTATATGTTGTAAAGTTCAAGAAAAATAATGTACCCCATGCACACATTTTAGTCAAATTATAAGGAAAAAAAATCAAATGATGTCCAAACATTATCGTAACAACTCAATGAGGTAGGAAATAAGTACATCGAATAAAAAGTTTCAATCAATTTTTATTATATGCTAATTATTTACAGATGTCATAATAAATTATGTAACTTGACAGTTTCATGAAAGTGACCCTGCAAACACTTATAAACATAGATCTATAAATATCATAAACATAATTATGAAATTCATATCTTGATTGAAATATTAAGTTACAATATCATTCCATTTTCTTAAAAAAAATTATTCCACATTTTTTTACATAAATGAAAATATACTAATGACTAATCGTGTATTCTTCATCATGCAAGATATTTGTGGCATAAGATGTGATGCCCCAAAAATCGAGAACATCAGAGAATATATTAACAAATAAATACAGGATTTATCTAAGATTACAAAATAGGAAACGTCACTGATGAGTCCTTTGGTTAATAACCAAATAAAATCCTAGGAAGGTCAGAAGAGTCAATATAGCCTCCCTTCAAAGTCCAACCACTTTAGATAGTAAAGCTACTTTTTTGACAAATCTTAACAAGATATTAACAAAAGGTCTATATGAGTCGACGATAAAAAAAGGAATAGGTAGTATAAAAGATATCTATAGATATATAATAATTACAAAATCTTGTCTTAAATACAACATGTGATCTATCACTTACAATCTCAAAACACGTTTACAAACTAGTTTCTAATCCTCCTAAGGTAGCCGTACGTCCTCAAATGCTTCAGCTTTGCCTTTGACTGGCCTAATAGTCTTCAATACCTAGCATGAAACGTCGTGAGCTTTGAATGCCCAGTAAACGCACATACACCCCGTCCCTTTTTCCTAATCCAATACACCATCACAATTATAACAAGCAAGTAATAAAGCATGATAATAATTCAATAATAAAGGATTACACTGTTAGATGTTAGAAAACTAGAAATCCCCCAAATAAACTTCGTCATTCCAACCACAAGAATCGAACATGGATTATTTGGTATGCCCCATCTTTTATTGCTTTGTTGCAGAACTAACCTCAGATGCCTACCAATGGTTATATACCGTGTAGCACCAACTGCAGGGTCTCAAAAGAGACAGTAATAATGAGCCTTGCCCAAATCCATCCTTACACAAAAACACCTAGGGTCCGAATACAACTGATCCATTCAAGGGTTCCGAAAACCAGTTGCGCAAGACTTAACCTTCAATTAGGGAGCATATCCCATCAATCCATACATTACACATTATCATCTCTGCATTATTCAACTTAACCATACCACCCAACTTAAGTTTCCCGTCGAGTTAAATGTTTTAAGTTAAAGTTAGAACAACTTAACAAGATAGTAATATCTACATAAGCATGAACATCATCAATTGAAGAAGATAAGGAACATAACCATAACACATGCAATATCATACCAATACATGATCATGTACAAATAAGCATATTCATGAACACAAGAGCATAAAACACTCATGCAAAACTGAATTTCTAGATTCAGTACCATTTAAAGATTAAAATCAAAAGGGATATTTCAGATTTTTCCCGAACTCAGCCTTCCAATGGTTCGTAGAGAACTTAATCTAGTATTCAGAACATGTTTCGGAAATGGAATAGCTTTTCTAGATTTTTAGTTATTTAAGAAACACTCCAGCATTGTCTAGATTCATTGACCGTTATGAAAATTGGATTTCCTTACAAACCGCTCACTCTTTTTCAATGAAACCAATTTTTCTTGAAAGCTAACTCCTTGAGGAAGATTTTAACATAAAACCGAGGTCTAAAATATATTTCTACATTTTTTCTAGAATTTTTGAAAGTTGGTTGTAAAATAAAATTTTCATGCACAATACTCAAAATAAGAAGATTTGTGAGAAAAGAGGCCAACTAAGGGAAAATTTTTCACTTCTTTTGTGATGAAAACATACTAAATAATATATCGATAACTTAGATTTTTAGAGTGATGGTATGCCTTTTAAAAATGTGAGATATGGAAAGAAAAAGGTAGTTTTGCATCTATTAAGAGGAAATATGAATAGAAGGAGGATTGAAGCTCAATTCATCCACTTTGAGCACATGAATACCATTACAACACATCTGAAAATATAGTTTCAAGACTCTAATAACATGTATTTGAAAAAGGAAATAGAAGGAGGGATGGTGATGTGGCTCACTTGGTGCTTAGATGGGTTGATTACACAATTTTTCCTCTGTTCCTCCACCAACCTCTGTCCCTCTTTCTTTTTCTTCTCTTCACCATGGGTTGAGTGCGTGAGTGTGTATGTGTGTTCAAAAAGTGGAGATGAGTGGTATATTTATAGAAAAAAATGACAAAAAGCCTATTTTGCCCTTGGTTCCAATTCAATTGAATAGTTATTTGATTTACTTTCAATGTAATGGAATGAGGGGTGATTAGGAGCTTAATTATATACTTAAATATGATCTAGTTAGGCTTAGGTCTAATTTAATTTAATCTAGTTACGAGTACAAATCTTATATGTACAAATTGGTACCAAAGTCAAAGACATATCCCATGATTTTAGCAATTTATTCCTTTTAGTACATTACATATATGTAGCTTCTAGGGTGGCTGGCCATGTGGGTGATTTGAGGGACTTTTCTCATTTATTTATGTATATTCATATTGTAGATATTTTGAAAAAAAGTACTTTAATATTGGGGGTGTGCTATTATTTGGGCTCAAAATGTAATTAAAATAAAATGTGTGGGTTTGGAATTGATTAGAATATCTATTTCAAGTATAGTATTAATTAAAATAATGTTAGGAAAAATAATTTGGTTCGAATGATCTTACTTTGAATTAAAAGACACACAACCGAATGAAAACGATAACAATCGAAAATTAGGATTTTTAGCTACTAATATAAAATTTGAGAATTAAATAATTAATACTAGAGCGTTAGAAATGATTTTTAAGTTACTGAGATCGATTAGGGTTTGTACGAGTTCATTCGTGATACGTTTTCAATTCTACTGTCACGCCCCACATTTTATTACTGGGAATCATTACCAGATTCATTAATTTAATTCAATTTCAGAGATATCACGTGGAAAACTCTTTACATCAACTAGTAAGAATAAATAAAGATTCACTCATCCGAATGCAAATTAAATACAACATGTACATAACTAAATAAATTGCCCGCAGGCTTACATCTTTAAAAGCTAAAGAAAGGGTTTAACCCTTGTACATCACTGGCATTCCGCCCACAAATAAAAGGCCCCGTGGCCAACAGGTAAAGAAGATCCTCGATCTTGAAACACTTCTCGATGTTCACCTGAAAAAGGATTGGCAACGTGGGATGAACATAAAGTCCAATAGGGATCTCAACATGATCCTAAACAATAGCAGCTTACAAATAGCTATGATCATGAATGCGAAATCTCATACTGTATAAATAATGCGATGGTTTATACAAAAACATACGTATATAAGAACTTTTTCTCAAAATCGTTCATTTCATTCAATAACATAAAAAACAATTCACTTTTCTTTCTTCTTGTTACCTTTTTCCAAAAATTCATATGATTATAACAAATTTCAGAAGAAAACCATTTCACCAAGCCCATTACATTTTCTTTCACTTCCCAGACTTACACCTATTGGCCTTTTCAAAACATGTTCACAAGTATTCAAAGTCTTTCACATTTTTCTCAATCTCAACACAATACTTACGTCCGTTTCCAACACATTCATAACTATACAAGTATGCCTTTAATACAAAAGGAAAACAACAAACCATCAATAACTATCTGCTACAACAATTGAGGCAACCCAGCCTTCTAAAACAATACCATCATAACCCATGATATACCCAGATACACTGAGACAATAATGATAAATAAATTCTGCTCTACCTGCCTTAAGTACGGTAAGCCAAGGATACACCTTTAGTCAATTTAGTCTTATTTCATTTCATGAAAATTCATTTCAAGTTAATTGATCTCATCTCAATTCATGAGCCAATTCATTACATTTTGGACACCAAACTGAGACTACAACTCAGTGGTCCTCAATCAACACAATCATTACACAAATACTTCAATTTGCCATTTTACGAAAATTTCGTCCGCGGGAACCGGCACCCATGTATATAAGATTTTGGGACTTTCACCCTGGACACTCCGGCCAACTTAATTTTCAATGGAGTCCATCCCCTTTCTCCTCCCAAACAATGGAGTACATCCCCTATCTCCTCCCAAACAATGATACATGCTAGAATGCATAACAACAAAGTGTAATACATATACAATGTATATGAACACATAATCACATATGATCCCCTTTCCATTGCCAAATAGCCATACATATCCAATGTATATAGTTATAGTCATATTCAATGACAAGCACAAGTGATTGATTTCAATTCACCTAGTCCACATGCAATTTCTACAACAGTCATAGCTATCCTCCACCGATAGCCTAAAAACATATATTTCTAAACAGATAAATAAATTTATCAAAATAGATAAACTAACCATATTTTCATAGGTGAGAGATTCCAAATATCCAACCCCACCATTTAAATTCATATCTATCCATTTCTACATTTCGTACGAAAGGAAAACAAAACCCAATTCTCGCAAAACTTTCAGTCCAATAACAAAGATAATATGTAAAGGGTTCCAAAATTCGACCTCAAGTTCATTATCAATTTACAAAGGGCGATGATTTCATTTTCTTTCAAAAAGACTACCTTTCTTTATTTTTCCAACCCACACAACTCCAACCATTTCTAAGAATTCATTCTCGTCATTTTACAAAACCAAAACCAAATTCATTCTCTTTATTTTACAAAACCAATTCCAGTGGTATTAAAACCATAACTCATCTCAACTTTACGTGATTAGCCTAAAACAACACCAACACCGTGGTTACTTCTCTTTTTATTTTCTTTTGATATAAACACAATTATCTAACCCATATAAGCACAATATAAAGATTATTCAACTCCCTCTCTTTTAAATCCATTATACCAATATTATCAAATTAGGGCTTTCCTCATTTTCTTCACAAACATAGCAAATCATTTCCCAAATAACTCAACAACAACCAACTTAACAACACCAATCATAACTATCAAACCCTAAATCCCCTTTTATGGCTTTCAAGAAAATCCATAGTGAATGTGGTTTTTATGCAATAAAAACTACCACATGTCTATCCATAGATGAAGTATTGGAAAGGAGCAAAGAAATCCCTGCCTCTTGAAGCAAAGAGATGACGACCCAAAAATCATTGGCAACGAAACCACAAACCATTCGGACCAAGAGGAAGCCTTTGACGAGATCTACAATCTTTCTTAAAGGGCTATTGTGGAAAGATCACTCTGTGAGTAGATTTAGAGATCTTACAGCAAAAAGTGATTTTGGAGAGGGAGAGAGAGACTCACAGCTTGGAGAGGGAAAAAGAGAAGAAAAAGTAAAGAAAATGTCAAGTGAGGGACCTATTTATAGTGCTAGGTCAAAGTAAAGATAAGCCCCAAAGTCAACCCACAATATCAAGTCAAAATCCCCAAAAAGTAGGGCCCAAACCAGACTGAAAAATCTGAAAAAAAATTGCAGGTGTCGACCCTTACAGCAGAGGTGTCGACCCTTACAGCAGAAAAGCAAAGAGTGCAACAGGCAAGGTGTCGACCCTTCCCCAGGCTAGTGTCGACACCAAAAAGCAGTGGGCAATTTTAGAACAAGGGTCGACCCTTGTGGCCAACAAAAAGAGAAGGTATTGACACCACCAAGACCGGTGTCGACCCCAGAACAAGATTTTCAAGCTTCCAAACAACTTTTCAACGTAAACAAGCGTGAACGAACAATCCCAACAAGTTTAAATCAATTTTCACTCATCCACAACCAAGATTCAGTAACACTAAAGATTCCCAAAACATAATAAAGGATTCATATACACTTCTCAAAAGTAAAAAAAGGGTACAAGTGCTACATCTACGATTAATTTTGCGAATAAACGGGGAACTAAGGGTTTTAATTATAGTAATTCAAAAGTAAGGGTCTTACTAGGATTTAAAAAATTTAAGGGTCTCACAACCTATACCCCATAAACAAATTTCGTCCTTGAAATTTAAGTTGTTCCTCCAAACTAAAAAAAATGTGGATAATATGTTTGTACTGTATCCTTGCGTTTCAAGGTAGGTTCGTACTTTAATCATCTGGATAATCTTTTCCTCTTAAGTTCTTCTCCCTTCTGTCCAGAGCCACCAATGGCTTTGTTGTAATAATAGCATCTTCATTGAGTCAAATTTTCATTCTAATTAATGACGTGAATGGGGTACATAAATCTCTTGTGATTTGTAAAAATTTTAAACTACTTGCCGTCTAGGCTACGATGTTGTTGCTTCAATGTGAAGATCGTTTCTATCAATTCCTGAGGCGGTGATAGTCCAGGCCAACGAAATGCCCTCGTGTTTGTTAAGAATTTATCCTTTTGATCCTCTAGTACCAATGTCATTGCGGTCGTTGATTCGTTGAAATTAGGGAATTTAGTCTATCCCCCTTTAACAATGAAAATATTCCATCGGATGTCTAAGTTGTCTCTTTTGGTAAATATTGATTAGGGCTTAATGTCCGAGTGATGAGTCTATATCTAGGATGATGTTGGAGATTGATGTGAAGAATGTGATGAATAAAATATATACTTCGGAATTTTGAAGTACGAATACAAAGGCACCAAGACTTGGGTTAACAAAATAGAATTTACATATTTATACTTGGATTACAGAAAGTCTTGCACTCCTAAAAGTTTGAGAAGTCTCTACTACCTGAATTTCATGAAGAGACGAGCTCTATCATTTTGTTGGTTTCCTCTTAAATATCACAACTCTTTCAGAATTTGATTCCCAATGTGGTGCGAGATTTCGTCCGTAGGTACTGGTCCGTTCTCAGGGTTTCGATTTCCTAGTACCATATTCCTATTGCATTGTTATTCACAGGCTCGTGTCTTGTTGCTTGTTTTGGTGTAGTCACTAGCTCGAGTGTTTTGTTTTTAGTACGAGGTGAAGCATAAGTCAGGGTCTAATTACGGAGGCAATTTCTCAAGAGCAAGCAATTGGTCTTAAAGTTATGACATAATTATCCTAGGGTGTTTGAAGCAATAAGATCAAGTAGTAAATAACGGATACAAGAAAATATACAACACAACATATATATAGGCAAAATAATAACTACAAGAGTTTTAAGACTGGATTAACGGAAGGAATGAAAGGATACGAAGCAGTTATAGCATTAACAATATAATAGAATGGATGACATTATGGTTTCAGACTTTAATTTAGTCAATGTTATAGAAATAGTGACTAAACTAAATATTTGATTTGAAACTACGTTGGCCATCTGCGTTTCAAATTGAATATCCAAGATTCGTCGCTAAGTGAGGAAAATGAAACAATTTATAAAAAGCCTTGTGCTAAATAATCAGGGCTCAAAGGAGGTTAATTTTACAAAAGGTGGTATATAAAATAGAACTAGATGGTCATGACTTAATCTTAGAAAAAGATGACATCGAATAAAGGTTACGAATACAAGATCAGGGTATGATGATTGATAGAAGACGTGTAGAAGTAATAGTACCCCTACTGTGCGATGTGAGGCATTATTCAGAGTTAAAACCACTTCATGATCCTGAAATACGTCCTTATGATTCGTGGTTGCTGTGCTTGAAATTCGAAGAAACGCCCTAAGATAAGTCAAGAAAATTTCTATTTTTGATGTCTTTTGGTTGATAGAATAGGTAGTGTTATAATAATATAACAAATTCGAGGCAAGGTAGTCTCTAACCGCAAGTCAAAACGCATGGGTAAGGGTTGAACCTAGGCTTTGATACTAAGTTGTGACATCCCAAAAATCGGGAACATCAGAGAATATATTAACAATTAAATACAAGATTTATCTAAGATTACAAAATAGGAAACGTCACTAATAAGTCATTTGGTTAAATAACCAAGTAAGATCCCAAGAAGGTCGGAGGAGTCAATATAGTCTCCCTTCAAAGTCCAACCACCTTAGATAGCAAAGCTACTTTTTGACATATCTTAACAAGATATTAACATAAGGTCTACATAAGTCGACAATAAAAAAAGGAATAAGTAGTATAAAAGATATGTATAGATATATAAAAATTATAAAATCATGTCTTAAATACAACATGGGATCTATCACTTACAATCTCAAAACATGTTTACAAACTGGTTTCTAATCATTCTAGGGTATTCGTACGTCCTCAAATGCTTCAATTTTGGCTTTGATTAGCCTAATAGTCTTAAATACTTGGCATAAAATGCCATGAGCTTTAAATGTCCAGTAAACGCACACACACCCTGTCCCTTTTTCCCAATCCAATACACCATCACAATTATAACAAGCAAGTAATGAAGTATGATAATAATTCAATAATAAAGAATTACAATGTTAGATGTTAGTAAGCTAGAAATCCCCCAAACAGACTTCGTCCTCCGAACCACAAGAATCGGATCAGGATTATTCGGTATGCCCCCTCTTTTACTGCTTTGTTGTAAAACTAACCTCAGATGTCTACCAACGGTTATATACCACGTAGCACCAACCGCAAGGCCTCAAAAGAGATGATAATAATGGGCCTTGCCCAAATCCATCCTTACACCAAAACACCTAGGGTCCGAATACAACTGCTCCATTCAAGGGTTCCGAAAACTACTTGCACAAGACTTAACCTTCAATTAGGGAGCATATCCCATCAATCCATACAAAACACATTATCATCTTTGCATTATTCAAGTGATTGAAAATCCAGTATCACCCCACTTAAGTTTCTTGTCGAGTTAAATGTTTTAAGTTAAAGTTAGAACAACTTAACAAGATAGTAATATCCACATAAGCATGAACATCATCAATTGAAGAAGATAATGAACATAACCATAACACATGCAATATCATACCAACATATGATCATGTACAAATAAGCATATTCATGAACACAAGAGCATAAAGCACTCATGCAAAACTAAATTTCCAGATTCAGTACCATTTAAAGATTAAAATCAAAAGGGCTATTTCAGATTTTTCCCGAACTCCGCCTTGCAATGGTTCGTACAGAATTTAATCTAGTATTCAGAACATGTTTCGGAAATGGAATAGCTTTTCTAGATTTTTAGTTATTTAAGAAACACTCTAGCACTGTCCAGATTCGTTGACCGTTATGAAAATTGAATTTTCTTACAAACCGCTCACTCTTTTTCCATGAAACCAATTTTCCTTAAAAGCTAAATCCTTAAGAAAGATTTGAAATAAAGCCGAGGTCTGAAATATATTTCTACATTTTTTCTAGAATTTTCAAAAGTTGGCTGTAAACACACATAATTACAATACTAACAATTGAAAAAAAATCAGAGCAAATTTCATTTTTATCCCTATACTTCTACATGACTTTCAATGACCCCCTCGACTACTCTTATTTTCACGTATACCTCTATACTATTTAAGTTACTATCAATTTTTCCCCTGTCGTCACATTTGAAACACAAAAAGTTAAAAAAATTACATTTTGGCCCCAAATTTCAAAAGAAAGATGTAGACCCACCATTTTCTACAAGCAAACCATCACCACCAACCACCACTTTAAGCATTTCTATCTCTTTCGTCATAACTCCATTTCGCCTCATTTTTACGTCGTTGGATTCAACTTACGGTCTAGTTTTCGTATCACATCTCACACGTCTTGTTCTTCCTCTTTTTGCATGCTATTGGAGCTCCGAAAGTTGAAGAAAAAAAAAAGAAAAAGTCTTTTGTTCTCATTTTTTACTTTTTTTCGAGCCATTTTTCAGAATTCATATCTTTCTCGATTCTTGGCGGTTCTACTTCATTCTTTCACCATTCTCTTCACCTCACTTCGTACTTCACCCTAAACTACCTCGCTTTCTTACTTCTTCATGTAATGGGTGGTTTTGGTATGCCGAAAGTTGTATGAAAACTAATTTCAAAAATTTCAAAACATTCATCTTTTGTTTCTATTCTTCTCCATCTTCCTTATTATTATTCTTCTTCTTCACATATAACATGATGTGAAACATTGTTCTAGGTGGTAATGGAACTGGTAATGGTGGTGGTGACAGTCTGATGGTGGTGGTCCGGCGATGGCGGTGGGTTTGGTGTTGTAAGGTGGCGGTCATCGTAATGCTCATGGTGGCGGTAATGGAGTTCGGTGGCGGTGAAATTGGTGGTTCGGGTGGTGATGTTGGTGAAGTTGATAAAGGTGATGAAATTGATGAAGAGATATATATCATCTTTATGTATATATATACATATCAATAATTTATCTCCATAATAACCTTGTTGAAATTGAATGGCTCTACGATTTTCTTTTTCTTCTTCTCTTCTTTCCCAAAATTCTTCATCGTTATCATGATCCAAGAAGACCCATCATCATCATGTAGCCTCCTCTAATTATGAGCCAAGACAGATACAGTAGAAAACAAGTTGATCGCTTTATCACTTTCAAACCCATTTTCATTTTGTCTTGATTTCTTCACCTTCCCCTCATACTCCTCTACAACGAACATTGCAATATCTGCCATTTCTCTCTCTCTCTCTCTCTCTCTCTAGATCTCTTTGTGGTGGAAAATATGATATTATGATTATTGAATTGTGTTTTCTCTCATCTTTCTCACTAAAATTAAGAATAACTTAGATGGATAATTGAAGAAGAAGAAGAAGATCACTACCCGAACCACCAACTTCACTGCCACCGAACTATATCACTGCCATCACCACCATTACCAATTCCGTTACCACCTATAACCATGTTCCACATTATGTTATAAGTGAAGAAGAAGAAGAAGAAGAAGAAGAATGAGGAAGATGGATGAGAAAGAAACAAAAGATGAATGTTTTGAAAATTTCAAAATTAGTTTTCAAACAACTATCGGCATACCAAAATTACCCATTACACGAAGAAGTGAGAAAACGAGGTAGTGTAGGATGAAGTAGGAAATGAGCTGAAGAGAATGACGAAAGAATAAAGTAGAACCGTCAAGAATTGAGAAAGATATGAAGTCCTAAAGATGGCTTGAAGAAAAGTCAAAAATGAGAAGAAAAGTCTTATTTTTTTTAATCAACTTTCGGAGCTCTGATAGCATGTAAAAGGAGGAAGAACGAGACGTGTGAAATGTGATACAAAAACTAGACCATAAGTTGAATCCAACGACGTAAAAATGAGGTGAAATGAAGTTATGATGAAGGAAATAAAAGGACTTCAAATGGTGATTGGTGGTGGTGGTGGTTTGTTGGTAGGAAAGGGTGAGTGTGTATCTTTCTTTCATTGAAAATCGTGTAAAAGCATAAGGTATAAATGAAATTTTCTCGAAAAATCAGTTGCCATGTGCAATGCACGTGCTCAACCACTAGTACATATAAAAGTAATGTTTTTCTCTTATTTAAGTGATATCTTATTTTTATTTTTAAAAAGTAACATCAATATGTCTTTTTTATTTATATACAAAGTTTTACACAAACTCAATTTCAATTATAATAACCAATTTTATACGGATTTAGTTTTCATATATTTTTCTATTTAGTTTTCTCATTGTTAAATTTTTTATGTAGTTGATATTTTAATTTAATTATTATGATATTTACAAAAAAAATTATCTCGATATACAAATAAATAAATAAATAAATAAGACAGAACGTGTTTAATTATGTGCATTGCACGGATCAAATTAATTTTCTTTTATATATATATATATATTTTTTTGTATATCTAACCGATGTCTTAGTATTATTTTATATTTAATTTTTTATTTAACGTGAAATTATTTATTACAAAATATTTATATTTAATTTAAATTTTATATACCTATATACAATATGTATGAATAATTCAAAAAGAATATTACAGAAAAAATCAATAATCTACATATTTAATTTATGTATTTTTTTTCTTAATTCAATCACAATATATTTATATTTAATCTTTTAAATAAATTTGTGTAGTTCTATTTCTACATATTTTTATTTTCTAAATAAATCTAAAAATAAAATTAAAAGTAAAATTAATTGGGTGTTTTTTCAGTAAATCCATTATCTAAGAGTGTTATTCCATAAGACCCATAGTGTTTTATAATATTCCATTAGGTCCATTTCATACAAAAAGACCAAAAAAACCCTCAAACAAACACGCGCCTCTCTCTCTTTGAATCTAATAACCGTCTCTCTTCCCCTCTCTATTCTTGCGCAGGAAATCACGCACAGTAACTCTACAGTCCAGAAATCCAAATCCATATTCCACATCGCCTCAACGCCCAGAAGACTGTCTTCGTTCCATCGTCGCATCGTCGCATCATCTCATTATCTTCTCCGTCGTCCCTACGCCGAGAAGATTGTCTTCGTTCCATCGTCGCATCGTCTCATCGTCTTCTTCGTCGTCCTTACGCCCAGAAGATTGTCTTCGTTCCTTCGTCGCATGGTCCCATCGTCTCATCATCTTCTTCGTCGAAATGGGCAAAAAACGTAAGCATTCTACTCATTCGTGTATTTAAACCATAAACCTCTTTATCAACAACCAACATTGTGAACTTTTACAAATATCTCCTGTTTCTATGCATACAATATATAGGAGTCCATATTGTTCATACCCTAACATTTAATCTGAACTCCTTAATCGTAATCCCTAATTATATTGATTTTTTCAGTCAAAAACATTACAGTTGCCATTACATTGTGTTCACAACTGTGAACATTCCAAAATGTTTCTGTTGTAGTTGTTGTTGTTGAAAGCTGTGAACATTGACATTGATTGAAAATGGTTGGATAATCAAATTATTCCAGATGTTATTCGGTTGTTGTTCAATGCTGTGAACATTCACATGGTTTGAAAATGTTTTGGGCAATTCTATTTTTGTTGCTGTTGATAAAAGATGTGAACATTCACATTGAGTGAAAATGTCTGGGTAATCAGGTATTAATGGTGTTGTTGTTTTATGCTGTGAACATTCACATGGATTGAAAATGTTTGGCCAATTCTGTTGTTGTTCTTGTTGTTGAAAGATGCGAACATTCACATTGATTGAAATTTTTTGGATAATCAGATATTATTGGTGCTTTTGTTCTATGCTGTGAACATTCACATGGATTGAAAATGTTGGGCCAATGAATAGGGATATTTAGATTTTTTTCCCCCTATTGTGAATGTTTGCCTTGTTGGTATTGTTGATTGTTAATAGTGATCCAATAAGTTGATCCATCATTTTATATGTTTGTGTTAACATCCACATGTTCTTTAATGGTGTTCATGGTTATATAAAAATACATTGTTTTTCACACACTCACACAATATGTACATTGTGTTTGTGCTGACACAATCAACATACACATCTATGTACAGATGTGAATGTTCACATCCACACACAAACTCTGGTCATTCACACTCATGAACACAACTGTGAACATGCACATCAGTGGCAATGCTGTGAATGTTCACATATGTTCCACTATGCTAATCACATGAGCCTTGACTTAATTTTTTTTAAATGCTCCATTTTGCAAATCTTGCACAAAAGAAAACCTCAAAGAGAAAGAGAGATGAGTTCCATGCCAAGGAAGAAACCCCACAAACAAATATTAGCACCAATGTCAACATGCACCATGTGAACTACAGATCTAACATGACCGAACTAGTCAAATTAATGAAAAGCACCAAGTTCACACAAGCACAGCTTGGTTGCCTACAGCAAACACCTTTTTGGAATTTGTTTGATGCATTGAGAAACAATGAGATCGACCTTGACAAATGCATGAAGTATGATGATGTTGTTGTGCATGTCCTACAAATGTACAAAGCTTCAAAAGATGCCTTCTACATTGGGGAGAAGAAGATAAACATACACAACAGTGACATCAAGCTGATTTTTGGTGTGGACTATGGCAGCAAGCCGATGGACAGATCATATGGTGCGAAACCAAAGACTGGCATTATAAACAAAAGATGCAAAAATGTCAGCCGGTTGACTTCAAAATGGATACGCACCCTTTTGATCGAGGCATTGAAAGGCAAAAAGAAAGATGACAACGAAGAAGTCGCCCGACTAATGTTCATGTATGCTTGCCAAGAGCTTTTTTTCTCAACAAGTGGAGAGACAATAGGATGGGGCTACTACGCACATATGGTCCCATTGGAAAGCATGCAAGAATATGATTGGGTCAAGCAAATTAGAACAACGTTGACATCGTCCATTTTCCAAAATGATAAAAAGCCAGCAAAGGTCACTGGCTGTGTCATGTTATTGATGGTAAGTACCTATGTTGTCAAATAATAACATTCACATGTCCTTCAGTGTTGTTCATCTAAGCCAACTGTGAACATTCACATCTGTACCACTAATGTGAATGTCCATAGGCAATTATGTTTCACAGATGTGAATGTTCATATCTGAATCACTGATGTGAATGTTCACATTCACTCATAATATACTACTGTGAATGTTCACAACAGTGCCACTGATGTGAATGTCCTAGGCAATTATGTTTCACAGATGTGAATGTTCACATCTGAATCACTAATGCGAATGTTCACATTCACTCATAATATACTACTGTGAATGTTCACAACAGTGCCACTGATGTGAATGTCCATATGCACTTATGTTTCACATATGTGAATGTTCACATCTGAATCACTGATGTGAATGTTCACATTCACTGATAATATACTACTGTGATGTTCACAACAGTGCCACTGTTATTAATGTTCACATATGTTGACATTACTATGCAAATGCTAAATAACAATATGTGTTTGTTGTTTTATTGAAGTATTGGTTGTGTGAGCACACAACCATCCTACAACCTCACAAGCCCAATGCTTTTCCTTGCTGTGTGAAGTGGGATCTGACTGCTTTACAAAAGAAGATGAAAACCACCTCTTTGGCTGATTTGGGTTTTAATGAGGTAGGGCCTTTAACTACTGATCAAAACATTCACATTATAACACCACTCAAATATATACGTTAAGTAACATAATTTTTTCATTTTCAGGTTAATGCCGGTGAACTCTTTGCAATCCCAACAGAATTACAAAAGTTCAAGCGTAAAACATTGAAGGTGGAGCCTGAAATTTATGAACCAGCCACAACATCTCCCAACCTATCTGACATCAAGGAAGAACAACACAATGGTAGCAACTCCCACTTTTCTGGGGATGGGGTGGAGCTAAAGGACAGTAATGAGGACATTCACATTCCATTTAGCAGCCCACATGATGACAGAGCTATTGTTATACCAAACACAAACCAACCTGATTTCATTGATGTGCTTATCAAAGAAAATCGGAAGGCTTGGGGCGTCATAAGGCAATGGGAAGCAAAGTACAAACGCCTTCAATTTTCATGGGAGTTAAGGGCAAGAGTCATAGCTGATCTTAAACATAAATTGTTCAACCAGTCCAGCCCACCCGACATGAATATCGAAATAAAAAGTGCATGGATCAAAAGGATGAAGAAATAAAACGCTTAACGCAGTTGGTCATCGACTTAGAATGCGAGAAAACAATTCTTCAGGACCTTTACGATGACCAGTCAGTCCACATTGTCACACAGGCTGTGGCACAGAAGCAACCCCCTAGCCCAATGCAACACAATATTAGCCCACCTTCTAGGGTGAAGCGTATAAAGGAAAAAGATCGAAAAGAACATCGTTTGCCTGACTTCCAGTACCCAGACTTACCTGGCCAAAAGCAGCCCCATATAGTCGAAATGGTTGAAGATGTGGAGAAACACCCACCAGCGAAGCAGCCAAAAAAATTAACTTTGACCAACAAGTTCAAAGTCTGGAGCAAGATGTCCAAACAAGACAAGCAAAAGGTCCAAGCTTTACAAAAGAGTGGAGGCGATGAGTAAGTAACTGTACAAACACCTAATGTTAACATTCACATTCCATAATTGTCAATATTCATCACTGTGCTTATTTTTTTGGTTTGTTCAGATCTGTGCAATGTAAATATTCACATTGGTTTGTTCATAATGCACATGCTGCTCGTGTGGAAAGGAGATTCAAAGGCTACACATGTGTATTTTGATGACATTGTCAACCTTATCAAGGAGGAATCAATACACAGCAATGTATGCCATTACAAAGATGATTCACTCTTCATGTATATACGCACAGAGACACACACACACCCACAGCCACATACATACATTGTTCACCCACCGCAAATAATATAATATGACCCCATGTTTGTGCAGCTCATAAATGCATGTGCTGAACTATTACATGAACAACAAGAGGTGGTCAACCCAACTTCGGATGAAGCGTCATTCATCTTAACAAGCATGTGTTTGGTAAAATCTATCATTTCATTATTTCTAATGTGAATGTGAAACTTCACAGTCCATTAATTATTTGTCCAATGTGTACAGAAAGTGATACGAGAGTACCATCCTCGCAAAAGGAGTAAACATATTGATGCACATGTCAAAAACTACCAAGGAGAGAGATACCTACTATTCCCGTTGCATCATGAGTACCACTGGACGATAGTTGTGTATGATGCTAAAGACAATTTGTGGAGGCATTACAACTCATTGCGCCCAAGGACAGGCATACATGACCCGCATATCGACCAAGCACAAGAAGTTGTAAGTGGCTATTTTTGAACACAAATATGACTTGTTCTCATGCATTCAATGACTGTACACACACATATGTTTGTTGGTGCCTAATTTGAAATTCCTTACACAGAGGAAGTACATCGAGAATGTTGTGCGCGTTATTGGCGAGTCATCACCGCTATGCACTAAGTTAGCAGGCCAAAATCCATCACAACCAATCATTGCAGTTGATATCTGTCCTCAGCAAGGCAACGACTCGTATGCCTCACTACATTTTTTACAAATCCTTCATAACCATTATGCAAACATACATGTCAACTGCTAATCAAAACCATTTCGCATTTACAAAGTGGACTGCGGACCTGCAGTATGTTACATCATGCGGGTGCACATATACCATAAAGAAATTGTGGGCAGCCTCACTAGTTCAGAATGGTGTGGACTATGAGATTTGTTAGTACATAGTTTTTTGAATCGTAAGAAATCAGAGCTTCATTAAAACCTATAGGTGGGAGGTGTCCACCTACAAACTAACCAACACTCGATATGAATGTTAATATGGAATGCTTTGACATTTTGACACAACAACTGATTGTAAAACAGTGATACAACATCTATTAATGGGCAAAAGCCACCTGCGAATTTTGAACTACCTTTGGTGTTGTTATGTTTTACAAATGTGAATGTTCACAGTTGCACCACTAATGTGAATGTTCACATTCACTTATGATATCCATACTGCTATGTTGTTATGAGTGTAATTTATGCGATTGTTTGAACCCGATTGTTCTATAATACACATACTTTGTGCAGGAGTGTACACTTGGTCTACATGACATGATTACAGATCACATACATGTGTGAATATTCCCATTTGTTCTTATTCATAATGGTTGTGAATGGTATTCTTCTCTGCCAAATGTGAACATTCACTTATGATATTCATATGCACTAATGTTTTACAGATGTGAATGTTCATACTCACTTATGATATTCATACTGCTATGTTGTGATGAGCATAATTTATGCGATGGTTTGAACCCGATTGTTCTATAGTACACATATTTTCTACAGGAATGTCTATATGACATCATTACGAATCACATACACATGTATGAATATTCACATTTGTTCTTGTTCATAACAGTTGTAAATGTTATTCTTCTCTGCCAAATGTGAACATTCACTTATGATATTCATATGCACTAATGTTTTGTAGATGTGAATGTTCACAATTACTATAATAATGTGAATGTTCATATTCACTTATGATATTCATAATGCCGTGTTGTGATGAGCATAATTGATGCGATTTTCGAAACCCGATTTTTCTGTAATACACATACTTTGTGCAGGAATGTACACATTGTTTGCATAACATCATTACGGATAACATACACAGGTGTGAATATTCACATTTCTTTTCATTCATAACAGTTGTGACTATTCACACCATGTCAATCTCTATGCATGTGAAAGTTTACATCACAGCTTATATTCATGTCAACATTGACAATAATAAGGTAAAAAAGTTCAATCCATAATATGAGTCTTTAACAAAATATGATTCTTTTACACATAATATGATTCTTTTACGTAAGTGTGAATGTCCATATCATGTATTCATCATTACATCTTTAACAAAATATCAGTTTCGTACCCAAAAAGAAAAAGAAAAAACACAAATGAAATACTAAGTTTGCTAAACCATTATTTTGCTTGCCAACACAACGCAATCTTATTTCAAAAATGAATATAAGAATCCAATGTAAAACACAATGTTGAAATGAAAAATGTACATCCTATATCGGCTCACATGATTTCCGATTATGGCTCCCCAACTTATCACATCTCCCGCACCTTATTTGCTTCAGTTTCTCACCCCTTGATGGGATCCTATTCTTTTTCGGGCTTCCAGGTGATCTTTTCACAGTTGACGGGTATATAGTGAAGTCTGTGGGATCAAAAGACGGCTTCTCCACCGATGGTATAGGGAATATGGCACCCGAATAGGCTGCACGATATGTCTCTACATGAAAGTAATGTTCCACACAATCATTGAGATTGTAGCGGCTCTTCTAAATGGCAATAACAGCATGGTCACATGGGAATCCGTTGATTTGCCATTTGAAGCAAGAACATGTACGCCTCGCAACATCAACTGTAACAGATGGTATCGAATGAACTTCAAACACATCCTCATTGGCTTTGCTAACTTGCCAAGACCTGCTGTCATTGAACGAATCCATAAGCCTTGTTTCGAATGTAGGACAAATAAGCTCATTCCATTTGTTTGCTTGGTTACGCCGTGCAGACATTTGCCGCATCAACTGAGTACGAATTGTGTCCACCATTTGAGTGATAGGAAGATTACGTGCTTCTTTAATCCAGTTATTAAATGACTCCGCCGCATTGGAAGTCATCTCCTCATAACGCATGCCCCTGCACAATATCACAAACATTTTACAATACGGAATTTAGCAGGTCTGAACATTCACGTTGACAGATGTGAATATTAACATCATTCGTAGTGAACATTAACATCAACTTAAATGATAGACAGATGTGAACATTAACATCAACTTAAATGATAGACAGATGTGAAAGTTAACAATAACAAAATATGACAGATGTCAACATTCAAATCTGTAATACATTGCATGACTGTTTGACAAATTAGCAGATGTGAACATTCACATAATTTACATCAATCATCATTAGCAGATGTGAACATTCACATCATTTACATTGAACATGAAACACAATTGGAAGATTGTTACCATTCTAAACTGAAAATTCACATCGCTACCATTCTAAACGTGACAAATGGAACACTTTAGGAAACTATTATTACCTGAAGTATGAATTTGCCCAGTGCTCAGGTGCCAAGTCCTTGAAAAAATTATGTGCTCGTTGTTTACCCTCCTCTTTTAATTTTGCAAGCTTTTCATGGAACCCTACCACAGTTAGCTCATAAGCATAGTCACCTAAACTACTTACTAGGTGATCCCTGAATCTATCCTTTCATCCGGTCTCTTAAATTGCTCTTCAAGTGTTGTAAGCAATAACTGTGATGAGCCGATGGGAACACCTTTGGCATAGCTTCTAATAGACTAAGATTACGATCCCAAATAAAAGTAATCTGGCACTTACCATCAACAACCTTCCTAAGTTCATGCAAGAACCACGACCAATTGGCCGTGGTCTCTGAATCAACAATCGCAAATGTAACAGGAAACAGACCTACAACACAACACTAATACACAACTGTTCACAATATTCCAAAGTGAATAGAAAACAATATAAACGAAACAGGTCATGTGAATGTTTATATCTACATTGCCCTATTACTATTGTTATTTTTGGATTCAAGTTCGTAAACATCAATGATGTGAACATTCACATTAATGACCAATAATAATTCATTGTTGATTGTTAAGTCATTGATAATGTGAACATTCACAGTACTATTCATTAATAGATCAACTGACAGTAGTATACACTGATGTGAACATTCACATCAGTGTATAATAATGTGAATGTTTACATCACTGTCATTAGCCGACACAGATGTGAACATTCACATCAGTGCATACTAATGTCAGTGTTCACATTACTTATAATTTCTCAATCACTCATTTGTCCAGACTATGCTGCTCAATGTGATTATTGACATGAATAGACAGCTAAAAAAAATACTAACCATTGTTTCCGTCTTTCACCGTTGCCGCAAGTAGTTGACCTTTGTACTTTCCTTTGAGGAATGTTCCATCCAGGAATAATAAAGGCCGACAAGAATTGAACCCAGAAATACACACAGTGAATGACACAAAGAAACGACAAAACTATTGACTACTCGCATCATAGTCAATATTGACATAACTCCTCGGATTGTGCCGCATCACAGCATCCGAATACCACCGCAGCTGGTCAAACGATAATGAGTGATCTCCATGAATACCAGCCTTTGCTTTCTCCACACCCAACCATACGACATGGTAACTCACATCTAGCCCATAACCTCTCTTCAAAATAGTCACCACATCACACGGCCGAGTCAACGGCTTGTCCCTCATAATTTCAGATATGGTACTCGACACCAAATCCGAACTAACTCGTGGATTCTTCGATGTTCGGACATCCGTACCACAACTATGCACATCACTAAACCTCTTGATGTAGAAAAAACCATTTGCTTGTTGTGCTCTACAATGTATAGCCCACAAGCAGCCTCTCTCCTCCCGCATCGCACACACATCAGTAACTCTTGTTGTCTCGTTCTTGACGTACGTAAACTGAAACCCACATTGGATGACATACTTACATAAAACATCACGAAATTCTTGTGCACCTCCAACAAACCATTGTCCCACATGCGTAATACCATTTGCCCAAGGGGCTGACAACAACACCTTCTCCTTATGGTGGCAAAATCTCCGTAGTGCATCAATTTCTTCCTCAACCCCCCACACGCAGCGATCCTGAGCTACTTGACTGACCAATATCACTTTTCAACTCAACCACAACTTCTACATGTTGTACCCCCATTGATTTAGCAAGCAGTAACATGTTCTGAAATTCTTCCTCATTGTCCAAATCACACCTATTAATCCCAGGTAGTTTACAAAACAATGAAATAGAACCAGCAGACAACTCATCCCATTTTTCACACAAACACTCCACCAAACAAGAATAACACAATGCGCGGGCAACATTTATTACAGTTGTACTGCAACCATATGTACACACCAACATCATAAAGGTATCCATCTCCTGTATAAACACAAAAACACAACAATGAACGGTAATTAGAATCGATATGAAAATTCATATTGTGCAAAAATTAGATGACTATGTGTACAGTTCAAGTGCTAAATCCATAATTCACATTACGAAGATGTCAACATTCACATTGATACATATACATATTCTTCGAATTATATCACCCACGCAGAGCCTCATTAAGCAAACATCAAAATAAAATGAGAACATTAACAATCTTCACATAATATTAACAAGATGTCAACATTTACACTGACACATATACTCTGAATTATATCACACACACACAGCCTCATTAAGCAAACATCAATTTAAAATGAGAACATCCACATTCTTCACATATTCCACATTAACAAAATGTAAACATTCACATTGATACATATACTCTGAATTATATCATCTACACAGAGCCTCATTATGGATACATCAAAGTGAAATGAGAACTACACATTCTTCACATAATCTGAATGAACTCCCCTCCACAAGACCACATAAAATGCATATAATTGAAAAAACAGAGCATCCGATCCATATCAATCCAAAAACAAAAGCATCTGATCCATCATACGAATGAAACCATAAACTGAACATGTATTCATAACCAAATTGATACTGTCCAGAAACTCGAAAACAACTGATTTGAACTAGTTATAGTCCAGAAAATGTGACAACCGAACACCTTCCTCTTCGTCGTCTTCACTCGAAAATCACAGAACCAGACTACAACAGCAAGAATGAAACCCTAGCACATCCAAGCCTTGGAATGAGCATGCAAAATAGAAACGTATCCCTCCGAATTGGAATGATGATGAAAAGCGTAAAATAGAAACTGCCAAACTGAATCAGCGAAGAAACAGGCATGTAATATGTATTAACACTGTACATACAAATATATATATATATATATATGGGGGCAAAATAGTTCAGGTAAACATATTAAATTAGAAAAATGGACCTTATGGAATAAAAAGAAAAGTTTATGGGACTAATCAGGTTATAATATTCCATTGTGGACCTGATGGGTTATAACAACTCTAAAATGGATTTATCAATAAAAATCCCAAATTAATTAAAATCACTTTTAGTTTTATATTATTAATTCTCTTTCTAATTTAATTATTATTTTTAATATCAAAATGAGTGTTTGTTTTACACTCTTATAATTTAATATATATTATATAAAATTATTATATAATAGTTACACTTTTATAGCACAGCAGAACTAAAATGATGTAAATAAACAAATAATTTAACTAAATTTATTATATATAAGTATTCAAATAACACATATATAGAATGATAAGGTTAAGATTATTAAAATAAATAATTTAAATTTAAATTTTATTTTAAATTAAAATTAATATTATTTTTTTTGTAACACATATCATAATATAAAATATCATTACATTAATTAAAATTAATTTCATTGTAATTTTATGTCAGGCATCATATTTCTAAAAATGGTTTATATACACGTGTAGCGTCTAATTTGATATTGATTGATTAAAATAATAGAACTCAATATATTTTTTTGTTAAATTTTTAGAAGATAAATTGACCAATGTAAAATGATAAATAGTGTGGAGTATTATTAAAGAATAATGATTCATAAAAAATGATTGTGTATATTTAAGGCACACTACAAGAAAATGCACCTACGGCGACCAAATTGGCAACTAAAAAAATTTTTAGTCGCTGAAAGTATAGGTTTTGGTGACTAAAACAACATTAGTAGCCAAAAGTAAAACTTTTTGGCGACTAAAAAAATTTAGTAGCCAATAGTATAGGTTTTGGCGGCTAAAAATCAATTTAGTCGCCAATTATCGACTTTTGGCTACTAAAATATTTAGTAGCCGAATGGAAAATAAAAAATTGATTTTTTTCTCTTTGGCGACTAAACTTTGGTTGCCAAAAATGTCCTTTCAGCGACAAAAAAAAATTTTAGTCGCTGAAAATTGACTTTTCGCTACTAAAATTTTTAGTAGCTGAATGGAAAATAAAAAATTATATTTCCTCTTTAGCGACAAAAAGAAATCTAGTCGCCATATATTGATTTTTAGCTACTAAAATATTTAGTTGCCGAATGAAAAATAAAAAAAATTATTTTTTCTCTTTGGCGACTAAAGTTTTAGTCGTCAAAAAAATACTTTTAGCTACAAAAAAATAATTTAGTCGGCAAACCTTATTTTTGGCTTCTAAAATCATTTAGTGGCCGAATAGAAATAAAGAAATATTTTTTATCTTTTGGCGACCAAAAATTTGGTCGCCAAAAACTCAACAACAATAAATTTTAGTTGCCAATAAATAAAATATTTAGAGGGATTTTTCAAATTTTGGAGGGTTTTATAAATTCATTGGCGACTAAATTTCAGCCGCTAATGGTATTATATATATATTTCCTTGGTTTCCATCCAACAAACCAGCACCTGTGTGTCTCTCTCTCCAGCGTTTCTTTCTCTCTCTCTCGCCCTCTGCCTCTCCCTCTCCCTCTCCATTGCTCCTCTCCCCTCCCTCTCTCACCTTTGCTCCACCAGCCGCGCCTCCGCCGCTCCTCCTCGCGGTCGCGGGCAACCGGACCACCGATTCACCTAGATTTGCCCTATTTTCTCTCTCTAAAATCTCTCTACATGCGTATATCTGTCTATCCATCAACGGCGAGACCGATGTATGTATATATATATGTGTGTGTGTGTGTGTGGGTGTGGATTTGTATGTGATTGGTAGGGTTTTGGAGATGTAGGGAAGGTTGAATGATGGGAGAGAAATTGCGGTGAAGAAGCTGTCGCAAAGCTCGAATCAGGGGAAGAATGAGTTCAAGAACGAGACCAAGCTGTTGGCTCGCATGTAGCACTGCAATGTTGTCAATTTGTTGGGGTATTGTGCGCACGGTGCGGAGAAGCTGCTTGTGTATGAGTACGTAGCTAATGAGAGCTTGGACAAGCTTCTCTTTAGTAAGTCCTTTTCTGCTTTGATCTTTTTTTGGATGCAACACTCAGTTCTTATTTATGTGGAGTTGAAATTGGGACACCCAAATTGAATTTATGGTTGTTATAGTACCAATTAGTGACGAGTTTATTGAATTTATGGTTGTTATAGTACCAATTTGCAGATATGATTATATAGATATGTATATTCAACTTGGGACGAACATGGAAACAAAGTAAACAGTTTTGAGAAGATGGGTTTTTTTGTTTTTTTTTTTGAATTTTATGCCACTCATAATTAAAGTTCTAACCTTATTTGAAATTAGTTTTGAATCAATAATTCAGCATTTGACTGACCAGTGAGCAGTAATCATCATAGTGTACATCATACTAGAAAGCTTATCCCCACTCTAGACTTCTCTCTCCACTTTAAATAACCAATATATAAGTTATAAAATATGTGAAGTGTTGTGGTGAAGTAAAAAAGTACTTACTGTATTCGTGCAGAAATTCGTGCATACATACTGCGGTCCCTATTTTGCAAAAGATAAATTAGCCCCATTATTAAAAGATCAGGCGTGTTATTAAGAAGATCAGTAGCCATCAACACTAAAAATACAAAATCCATAAAATCAACAACATAAACAAATATCGCTTCAAAATTCTGATGCGATGGAACAATAACACCAACCACAGAAAATACTAGAAAAAGAAGCTACTTGTGATAAGTTTAAGTTACCAATAGTTCCTATTCTTTTACCTTTAGCTTTTAAAAACTTCATATTTCCATTTTGTAACCATTTCCATACCAGCTCACCAAAACCACGGCATTCCCATTTTCTTTTTCGTTTTTTTTTTTCTTTCTTTTTTTTTTTTTTTTGTGTGCTGGGATCTCTGGATTAAATCTTCTAGTTGCAAATTTTTTTGCTTCCAGGTTTGGAAATTGTATACACTTTTTGAGTTCAGTTCTGTGGTTTGTTTTGGGTTCAACAAGGCTGCAGTCCACAAGGACTACAGAAACAAGTAACTTGAAATTAGTTGTTGTGGTGAAGTATAAGTTCTAACCTTATTTGAAATTAGTTTTGAATCAAGTGGTTCGTATCACAAGTTTTTATAATTGCTTATTTGAAATTTCAAAGCGCTGGCTTGATGAATAAGATCCTATTAGCTGACTTTTAAAAGTCTTGTTGAGTTGGATTCCAGCTCAATCCAACACAACTTAAAACAGAATTCATCAGAATTAGGGGTTATGTCATGAAACTTTTATAAAATTATGGCCTTTAGAAATAAGAATTGTATCAACAATTTTGGGCCTTTAAAATTAGGGCCTTTAAAAATTAGGGCCTTTAGAAATGCATGTCAAATATTTGACATGCTCAAGTTATGGTAGTTTAGTAGATACTGATTTTGGTAACTTAAACTAAATTGTACCAACCCAACTGAAGGTTTGAAGCATCATTTATACACCATGAGAAGCACGAACACGGACACAAGATGTGACAGAGACACACTAACACAACAATTTTCAAAAAATACAAGACAACACACATGGGAGCACACACAATTTTTAAATTTATGTAGTTTTGTTCTAACTGGTAATTTGTTTCAAGTTTTCTGTATTTGTTAGTAGATAAACACGTATAGACCATGCTTTTCTAGTTTCAACATAGGCTACTGCCTTGGCAGTTGGCTGGTAGACACTCTGAATGCATTGGCACTTGTATATTACTAAACAGGACCTCTTTTGATGCTCCTATATAGAGTGACTGCAGAAGGATCATAAGTCTATGATCTCAA